>JAVYIG010004062.1:0-122500 GCA_035222895.1 Strongylocentrotus droebachiensis
GTAGTAGAAGAGGTATTAGTGATATCGATGGTAGTAGTGGTACTGATGGTAGTAGTATTATTATTAGTAGTAGCAGTAGTAGTGGTTGTAGTAGTAGTGTTGTAGTCGTTGTTGTAGTAGTAGAAGTAGCTGTCGTTGTAGTAGTAATAGTAGTGGTAGTAGTAGTAGTAGTAGTAGTAGTAGTAGTAGTAGTATAGTGGTAGTAGTAGCGGTAGGAATAATAGTAGATGTAGTGGTAGTAACGGTAGAATTAGTCGTTGTTGTAGTATAATTAATAGTAGTAGTCGTAGTGGTGGTAGTAATAGTAGTGGTATTATTAGTATTATTATTATTATTATTATAAGTAGTAGTAACAGTAGTGGTAGGAAAAGTAGTAGATGTAGGTGTAGTAACAGTAGTAGTAGAATTTGTGGTAGTGGTAGTAGTAGTGGTGGTAATGGTAGTAGTAGTATTAGTAGTTATTGTTCTAGTAGTAGTAGTAATATTAGTAGTAGTAGTAGTTATTGTTGTAGTGGTAGTAGTAGTAGTCGTGGTGATAGTAGAAGTAGTAGTAGTAGTAGTAGTAATAGTAATAGTAGTAGTAGTAGTGGTAGTATTGCTGGTGGAAGTAGTAGTTGTAGTAGTGGTGGTGGTAATGGTAGTAGTAGTATTAGTAGTTATTGTAGTAGTAGTAATAGTAGTAGTAGTAGTTATTGTTGTAGTGGTAGTAGTAGTAGTCGTGGTGATAGTAGAAGTAGTAGTAGTACTAGTAGCAGTAATCGCAAGGACTAGTAGTCTGAGTAGGAATATTAGTACTAGTATCGATCTTTTCAAAGTCCAAATTCCCAACATTGATTATCGATTTGTAAGTATGTTGGTGCGTTTGTTTGCGTGAGTGTGTATGTGCGTGTGTGTGCATGTGTGTTTATATGAATCCAAGCATTTGTAATAATCGGAATATACATTTGTAAATGGGCAAACTTTATTTGATAGATACTTGTTTGAAAACTCCCCCTCCCTGCACACAACCCCCTAAGGAGCCCGCGCCTTGTAAGTGATTCGCTAGCTCACTACCGCCCCCCCCCCCCCAAAAAAAAATAAAAATAAAATAAAAAATAAAAATAAAAATAAATAAATAAATAAAAATAATAATAATAATAATCCTGGCTACGCGCTTCATTCCTCGAGGTTGATATTATTTATTTTTATATCTTAGGTAAACATATACAGTTTTTGGATGTGGGTTCAAGAAAAATTTATGATTATTTTATATAAGGACTACAGCAAAAGTATGATTTGCAGCTAAGGGATGGGCAAAATACTTATGATTTTATAGATAATGAATTAAAAGAAATATTTGTTAGACCAAGTATTACTATATACTAAAACAACGAGAATTTCAATTTAGATTATTGCATGGACCCATATATATTCTAATGAGCTTCTTCATAGATTTGGTCTTGTTGGTGATAATTTATGTTCGTTTTGTAAACAGGAAATAGAAACATACACATATTTTTTTTCTTTCTTCCGGGACCGTTCAAAGGATAATGATTAATAATAATAATATTCCGCTTTTATTCCCAATACATCGATACAACAATGTGTCTAGGCGCTTTACAAATGTTTGCTTTCGTCTTCTTTGAGCATGGCTGATCTTTAGCGAAAAGGGATAAGTCTTTTGTCAACTATGTTTGTTGCTACGGCAGGCAGCCAGCCAGTGAAAACGAATTCGTTTAATCAAATTATGGAAATGCAAGCATTACTTTAAACAAACAGAACTTTGTTATTCCTGGCTCATTTCCTGATTGAGGTGTCATATGAAAGGGCAGAAAATGAACTTTCTAGAAATGTGATTTTCTCTTTGAAATTCAGATACCGCCCGCCAAATGACTTGCTGGTACCCTCTCTTCAAATTGTTTTTAATCACTCATGCGTAAAATATGCATCATATGAGTTGCATCAAATGAAAGAGGATGATCTAAGCTTTACAAATATGTGTCATTTATTAATCATTTTAAGTGTGATTTAGTTATGATAAAACATCGTTAATTATCGGTTCCTTTTTTTCTGGAACGCACTGTATAGACGGTGAATAACATGTACAATTGACTTATAAATTATGTTCATGTACTTTAAGTTTACTTGTTACACAGTTATATATGCTGCAAATGAGTTTTTGTTTAACTATGTTTATGTATAAGCAATTAATACTGAAAACGTTTATTTATTTTATTCAATTGTTGGACTCCATGGAAGAACAGAGCCATTAGGTTAATGGCTCTGAAATGGACTATCCAACCGTTTTATCATTCTATCATTGTTATATAGGTCTTTGATTTTGTTATATTGTGTTATTTTTTTTTATGATGATTTTCGGAAATAAAACAAACAAATTGAATGTTCTCGTTTGTATTACATTTGGAGGAAGAAAACAAAATTACTATTTAATTTAAAAAAGTGTGTGTATGCGTTCTGAGGGAAGTGAAAGTTACAGGAACATTGTCAAAGAAAGAGAAACTAATCTCGAAACCCCAAATACCGCTATGTAATTTCTTACTTGAAAGGGCACTTAGCTTTTGAGTAGCTAATAGGACGGTTTATGAAGATTTACAGGGATATACTCTTTTGTGCTATGCCTAATTTCATATCTGGTAATAAAAGCTGATGGGGTTTCCGATGTAGCATAATTTTAAGTAGGCTATATTAACATTTTAAGAAGTGCAGGCTGCAATGAATCTTATAATGCACATTTACACTAACAAACAAACAAACCAACAAAAAACAAGAACAACATATAAATGCAAAGGAATACGTAAAATCATTCTGAGGTTACTAAGGTTACTTTGCAAGTTAAGGAGACAAATTATTTTCTATACAGTTGTAGTGTCTCTAATAACGGCTAAAAGGTCCCTCATTTCGGTACAAAAGGGACTCTTTGTAAAAGCACTTTATAATGTTTGTTACATGTATTTAAGTACAAAATTGTAAAATATGAGCATGCTTGCTATTTTTATTGGAAATTGTCATTTTATGGCAATCGTCCCCTCCCTTCGTCGCTCGGCCCCACCCACTCTCACCTACTCTAGGAGGAAGAGATAGGGGGATGTAAAGATTAATACGCGGGATGATGACACTCTTGGAACCAGCCGGTAAATGTGCAAAAACTGTTCAGCTCGAAATAATTTTGTCCTGCAAGAGGAAAGTGTATTTCTGGTATATCCTGGTTACCCAGATAATAACAATCCTGTACGGATGCCATGAGTGATACTGTATCCTTCCTATTCTATGAAATTGGTCAACTTGGTCGACTGAATATGATAATGAGAATTTATATAGCACGTATTACATTTATTACGAAATATTTTCTGCACATAGTGTACTGCCCCTTTCTCTCCCTCTATCCCTCTCTCCCTCTCTCCCTCTCTCTCCCTCTCTCCCTCTCTCTCTCTCTGTTTCCCCCACCCTACTCTCTCTCTCTCTCTCTCTCTCTCTGTTCCCCCACCCTACTCTCTCTTTGTTTTCCCCACCCTACTCTCTCTCTCTCTCTCTGTTTCCCCCACCCTACTCTCTCTCTCTCTCTCTGTTTCCCCCACCCTACTCTCCCTATCTCTCTTGTTCTCCTATCCTACTCTCTCTCTCTCTCTCTTACTCTTTCACACTTTCTCTTTCTGTATCGCTCTGCCTTATAACAAGAGACTGGTCCTGACCCAATTTGTAGCTTGTAGGGTGAACCCAGTGCGAACCGACCGCATCCTTACCAAAAGAATATCGTTGAACTAAATGATTTCTCATTTCCCAGTGAGTCTGGGAGGGGCAAACCTGGCTGGTTGCACTTTTGATAATCGTCTTCCTGAGATAAATACTCGCTCCAACATTTCGCCCTCTCCTTACAAATCTTGATACGAATTCCGCCACATCTCAGCTTAAAAAAAAACATAATTAACAAAGTAGCGAGGGGGATATAGATTCGAGGAAAATGTGACCACAACTTTGATTTTTAAACTTGCTTCTAACAGTGCTAACTGGAAAAAATAACTCTACAAGTATTTGAAAGAGTACATATTAGGAAGCACCCCATCCGAAGATGTGCTGAGCTTAGTTGATGTCATTATCGTTGTTAGCTCCTTATAAGAGAAAATGTATTAAAAAGCCGGCATATAAATCTAAAAATCTGATTCTAATACAACTACTCTTGGGACTACCATCCCGTTCAACAATCATCGGGAAATTACCCTCTAGACAACTGCCCATGATCTGAGTCCTTTGACAGCTCCCAACATGACCGCCGGATAACTAACCCTGGAAATCTGGGGGAGTACTAAAAGTTTCCATAACAAATTATCGTTTTTTTTAAATTTTTTTTATTAATATAAAAAGTATGTGTCTGAGTATATTTTTTTTGGTTTTTGTTGTTGTAATATGCAATCAAATATGTGTGATTCGGTTGTTGAGGAAGCAGTGATGCTATTTGATATTTCGTGAGAACAAAACATGGAGTACTGAGTAGAAACCTTCTCACGCTGCCGAACCCTTCTTAAAGACCTTCAGGAATAGGTCATATCTTCATTATCATATCCGGTTTTGCAGATGCATTGATCACTTCCCTCGTGTACTCTAACAGACCCTCGAGATATACAGGGCATGTAAGCAGTTCACGTGAAAGAACTTTACGCAGGAGTGGTTTTAGAATATTATTTTGGTGAGGGTCTTTAGGGGTCTTGGGGTTCTTGCGTTCATCTTACATGTATTATAGATGTGACAGGATAAGCTTTTTTTCCGCCCCCACTACTGGAACTACAAATGTAAGAGAATTTTGGCGTGGTGGATAACTATAAAGCTAGGGGTTGTACAAGGCTGGTCCCTTATAAATGCCACCTGATATGGTATGAAGTTGTTTCCCCCCGAAGGGGCTGGTTGTCCGCCTATGTCCGGGTTGTCTTCCAAGAGTACCTGTTCGCGAAGGTATACATAATGTCCTGCCACATGAACAGCAAAAAGTGGAATGACGATAACGTTATAAGTAAATACATATTTCATGAAATTTCAAGAAATAGAGAGATTAACATGAATCCCTCCATAATCATACAGAGAGAGAGAGAGAGAGAAAGAAAGAGAGAGAGAGAGAGAGAGAGAGAGAGAGAGAGAGAGAGCACGCGTTATGGTATGTTGTAAGCCTATACGTAGATTCCAACATAAATCCAATGAAGAGGACAATAGATAAGCTGTGGAATATCTTCAATTCGTGATATGAATATTAGCGCTGAAACCACTTAACAAAATGCCATGTCATTTCAAACATAAACATTCATTTTCTCATCGAGTGGCTTGTATTTCATTTAGCTTGGCATGCTTGTTATGACGATCGTTTCCTCATTAAAGAATTTTTAAAGGTACAGTAGCATTCAAGTTTTTTCAATTCTGTCAGGCTTCATTGAAAGTTCCTCTATCTACGGGTGTCTAAGTGACAAAGTTTGCCCTGTGGATCTGGTTTGTTGAATAGCAAGAAGATTTTCAATTTTGGAGCATCCTACAGCCAAATTATAGCATGTAAAAAATGTGGTATAAACTGAATAAAGTGCTATAGCCCCCCGCGGCCAAACCCCAAGTTCCGAGACCCATGATCTTGATCATCATCATCATCATCATCATCATCATCATCATCGAATGTTCATTTGCGTATAACCCCGATCTGTTGCTATTTTTTCATTACATAAGGCACTGTTTTTTTAAACTATGACCAAATAGCTTAATGACCCTTTGACAGCCTGAAACTTTACAAAGATAAAGAATTAGAAATCAGTTACAACTTTTTCTTGTAGCATGGACCTAGGTTAACCTCCCATAGCTTAACTAACACATTTCAGCGTTGCTTTATGTGCATGAGGTATCCCTGAACAGCCAATTGTTTACGGAATTTTGTAACAAAATTGACATACCTTTTTGGTTGGAGCCGAAAAAATATATACCCACAAGCAATATGTTTTTTTTCTATTGATGATTAATTAGCATGGGTGGATCTTAAAGAAAGTTAACAGTAATCTGAATTAACTCCTGTATTTTGATGGAACAGTGCAATTGAAAATGGTGTTTCGGACGTTACATTTTCCGTAAACAATGTAGGCCCTCATTTAACCCACTAGAACAATCATTTAATGAGATTGTTTATTGTTTGAATAAGCTTATTATTTACTCCAAGTAATTAAATTAAAAGAAAATATAATTTAATTGTAGTAGCGCTTATATTAGAAATATATTCAAAATTTGAAAATGTTGTCTCATTTTCCGTAAACAATTTTGTAACGTCCGAAACAACTTTCAATTTGAAGTAGCAAAAAATATATGAACTGCAGGACCTATCGTTCGTAATATTTTTTAAACATTTCATGGCGGCTACCCACCAAAAAAAAGAAATTTGCAATACATCATTACAATACTATTTTATAGTTAAAACCAATTTTCCGTTAACAGTTGTAACGTCCGAAACAAATGTAACGTCCGAAACAAAAAATACCAAATAAATGATGATAATCCATATTTGAGGGTATCTGGAGTGAATAAATCATTATGAAATAAGTTATTATAAGTCTTAACACAAGTCAAAACACAAATCAGGTCTTTCAAATCCAATAATTTTGTGTAAACTCAAGAAGGGTGTTTCGGACGTTACACTATTTGATTGTTAACACATAGTTTGCAAATATGAACTAATTTTCGATCATATGTGCAAGCGACGATTTCACAATGCACACTCCTGTTAAAAACACTATTTTGATAATTTAATTTAGATCTAACTATAAAAATATGAAGAAATATGATGCAAAAAATCAAATTTTCCGTAAAATATCTAAATTTTCTGCAAAATTGACTAATAAAACATAAATATTGAAGCCACACTTTGTGGTGCAAGGCATTGCTGGCTGCTTTAGTATATCCTTAATTGTAATTTATCAGAAAAAATCTCAATAAAAGTGACTCATAAAAATTATTCAGCCATTTTAACAGCACTTTCTGGTATGCTGTAAGCACGTTTCGGATGTTACATTCAACTGTTAACAGACATTTTCATACTTTAACTAGTTCAAATGAGGGATAAAGATAGATGTGAGAATAGCAAATTTCAATTTTTCAACCTCTCGTCTTGCTATTTACATTGCTGTGTGTTTGCAAATCATCACGTTTTCATTTTTACACAGGTTGTTCCAAATTATGTCATATAACCAAAAATTGTATGGTCAATCTAAGGTTACAAAAGCTCAAAATCACCCACTTAAGCAATACCCAGTGTACATGTACATGACACGGGTATGATACTAGCCTATAATCTAGGCGGAGTGCCGAGATTTTTTCTTTGCTGCTAGACTAACCTTAAGCATATTTTTTATTTTTCAACCTCTCGTCTTGCTATTTACATTGCTGTGTGTTTGCAAATCATCACGTTTTCATTTTTACACAGGTTGTTCCAAATTATGTCATATAACCAAAAATTGTATGGTCAATCTAAGGTTACAAAAGCTCAAAATCACCCACTTAAGCAATACCCAGTGTACATGTACATGACACGGGTATGATACTAGCCTATAATCTAGGCGGAGTGCCGAGATTTTTTCTTTGCTGCTAGACTAACCTTAAGCAGAACGTCTGATACGCAAGAGTTAAGATCTATCAACCAACCAACCAATCAATCCATCCATTCATCAATCGGTCATCAATTAAATAAATAAATAAATACTTATTTAAAAGCATTAAAAAATGTTGTCGTTTGAAACAGCCTCCTAATACAAATAGTGGTAAAGGATGATTGTTACTACAGTAGTATTATAACCTAACACATACACAATTTTAAAATACATCTAAAATGTCTCATTCTCGAGATGTACATAAATTAGGATTCACTTATTTCTTATTACCGTACTTACATGACTGGGGGTACTTTTTTATAGTTTTATTTTTTAAAAGATTTGTCAATGTTTTGCTTACATACATGTATGGGTTAGTGATATTATTGAATGACACACTATATAGTTGAAGGCAAAGAACATTAGCAAGCTGATTAAACATCTATATTGTAGAGTTTGTAGAAATTGATGATCTCATTGAAATGTTAACATCGTGTAACATCCGAAACAAACCATAGTATACATTTCGCACTGTTGTTCATAACATGCAATAAAGAGTATGTTTCTAAGTGAATTTTCTAAGGAGTTTTGATGACTACAATTGCTATTAGCTTCATATTTCACTCTGTTAGATCAAATAAGCATTTTTAACTACCGGTACACGTTCTTGAAATGAATAATATACCTTACATAAATTGAGTGGTCGATGAAGACAAACTTGGTATACATGTATGTGCTAAACTAATTAAAACTGCACAATTTTTCCCATAAATGTTACAGAAGTATTTTTCTGCAAACAATTAATGTAACTGAGGTCAATAATACCTAAAGAAAAGCAATTAACTTGAATAAAGTTATAATGTTAACAGTGTGTAACGTCCAAAACATCAGTGGTGTGTCATATGAAAATTATTAGGCAATGCACTGGTTCCCATTTTTTTGCATTTATTTACCTTATATCATCAGTTGTTATAATAAAATAAGTTTGACCTAAGAAAAAAGCATTTTACCTATTGAAATAAAAACTTGTTATTGTCAAAACCCTAATTTAGAGCTATTTTTCACTTTCAAGTGATACAAAATCTGTATTTTTCAAGATAGAAACTCAACAATTTGCATGAATGATCTCTGAAACATATTCTTAAAGACCCAACACATTTAAAGGTGTAGTTAATAGAAAATGAGTTTTATATCACAGTTATTAGACATGCTATAGTTCACAATAAAATTTTAAAAACTCAAAGTATTCATATCTGGTGAATTAATAAGGAGATGGATTAAGGTCCAGAATTTGCATTTCTCAAAAATATGATTAGTCCTGATCCTAAAAATACAAGTTTGAAGTGAGTAAACAATTTCATTTTGGACCCATTTGTGGACACATTTGGTATAAGTTAAAAAAACCAGTGCCATAACCCAAAACCCGGAAATAAAGGATCAAACAACAGAAAGATGTATGTGTTCAGTATTTTTATTTTTCCGGATCTTTTGCCTTGAACTGGCTAAGATTGATATATTTCTAGCGATGACGCGCTCATGATAGATCGATATCACCAACATCTAAGCCTACTTCCTGTTACATGATAAATAATCTCCTTGTCGACCTTTAGTACCAGAAGGAAGGAAGTCGCATGTCGAACAGACTCTAAAACAGATCACGAACGTCCCGCTTTACTGGTTTTTAGTAATTCGGGTAGTACGTACGTATAAGTAGTTACAAGTGATATACAGGTATCGCCTGCTGCCTGCATAATTAAGTTAATGGATGGTTATAAAGCTTCCTTTTGTTTTCTGAATAGTGGATTATTCAAGAACCTATTTTTTCGCTTTTCGTCATGAAAACTTCCTACCAATTTGACTCAAATGAAAATACATAAGGCCCGTGAACATACGTGTGTCACGAAATGGAAAGTGTGATTTTATTTTTAGGAGTATGTTCAAATTGGAAGGAAAAAAAATGTATTAGTATGTATTTCTAAATATTCCACACGTCAATAATCATCACCACAGTGGAAAGCGGGTGATTATGTTCATAGTAATTTGAGAATACTGAATAAAATATTAACTTATTTCCCCTACATATCGGTACAACTAATATACAGTTAACAGCTAAATTATTCATAACCCTTGTAAATTTGATGTTTGGGGGTCTTTTTTCGTAACTCAAGAATGAAGGTGGATTGAATATTTTTAGATGTTAGTTTTATGGCACGTTCTCAAGAAACATTAATCGGGACAAATCAATCTTTCACATACTCAAACAAATTATAAAATGTTGATTGGGGTATGAATAATTTAGCTGTTAACTGGCAGTAGGTATGATAACATCCGATTTGCAGTGGCATAGTGTAGGTCCCTTCAGACTTCATGAGCAAACACTGGTTTACATGTACTAAGTGGTTAAAATAATGCATTTTGGCCACCGTTTAGAGGTGAGTGTAGACCATAACATCGTCTTACCATGTAATATTCAAGGGAATTTAGCGACCATAGACTTATTGATAGCGGCTAAACGGAGATGTTCAAAATTTATATTCTGCCGACTCACTTTGATAAATTACATTTCTTTATGAGAAGGAGCGCAGCGATGTGCAGGAATTAGAGCGAACGAGCAAGAAATGTTGCTGAAATAACATTATTTTCCGGTTTTGTCCTTCTCACTTTTGCCCATCAGGTACCCCCAAAATTCCCCATTTGACAAAGGACAAGTGTCCCTTTACTTTTATAATAAGTGTCCTTTTTGCTCTTTTTTTACATCTCTGGCGAGTACTCCTTTTCAGGTGCGAGAAATCCCCCTTTTCTCCTCTGATATTTTTGACCTTTTTTATACTTTGACTCGTGCCCCTTTTCCCATTTAATAAGTGCACTCTTTCTTTCGTAATGAGAACCCCTTCCCTTTCTTTTAAATGCCACTTTTCACCTCTGATAAGTGCCCCTTTTCCCATTTAATAAGTGCACTCTTTCTTTCGTAATGAGAACCCCTTCCCTTTCTTTTAAATGCCACTTTTCACCTCTGATAAGTGCCCCTTTATTTTGACACGTGCCCTTTTTCCTTTCTAATAAGTACCATATTTCCTTCGGATAAGTGCCCCTTTTCCTTTTTTATATGACCCGCTTCAAAAGGCCCCTATTAAAATCTGATATGTTCCCTTTTCCTTCAACAGATTCCTCCTTTCCATTCTCATAAGTGCCATTTTCATCTCTGATGATTGCCCTTTTTACTTTGACACGCGCACCTTTTCCTTTCTAATTGTCCTTTTCCCTTTTGATAAGGGCCTACTATTCCTTTCTCCATAACATGCACCTTTAATTTAAGGCGACTTAAAGCCCACTTTTCTTTAATTCTCACTAGAGCTCTCTTGCTACACTCACTCGCATGTATAGAGGTTCTTTTCAGTCTTTCTTTGTTAGATTGTGCTTAATACTCTTCAAGGTTCATTTTTGTTTCCTTTATAAGATGTAATTTTTCGCAATGATACTTCACAAATCTTTAAATTTTGATTGCTCGCTTCGCTCGCTCAAAAATTAATATTCAGACCATCACACCCAACTGCAAAGTATGTTGTTTAAATCTTGTATCACGTAAAAAAAGAAACAAACATTGATGTCTCCCTGGTAGCGTAATCACAACCATGACGATGTAGGGATATATACCAAACTCTAAAAGTGGGGTATTTTTTTAACGATTCCCTTTGTAGGTGCCCCCACTTTTCCAGAAAGTGCCCTTTTGGAAGACGTGATACGGATTTTGTTCTGACCCCCAAAAGTTTTTGCTCATTACGCCACTGACGGTTTGGGTCAACTATTTAATTTAGTGTATCCCTATCACCCTATATAACCCTAACCAATGCCTAACTCTTATCATAAAACTAACAATAACAACTATCTTAACCATAACCGTAATTATAACCCTACACCTAATCACATCCTAACACTATCCCTTACAGTACACTAACCCTAACCATAGATAATTATGCCCAGTAGCGTACGCATGATTTTTTCGAGGGGGGGGGGGGGTTAAAATTTAAAAATCGCGCCGAAAATTTCGCAACGACTCAGCGGCTGGGTGAATAAGCGGGGGGGGGGGGGGGGTGGTAAGAGCACATTTGTTTTTGTCCCGGAAATTGGAATAAAAAATAAATTAAAAAAAATTGAGGGGGAGGGGGGGGGGTTAACCCCCCCCCCCCACCCCCACCCTCCCTGCGTACGCATCTGGATATGCCTACTGTTACTGTATTGTCACCCGTATTACTACGGCGCAAGACTGGGTGTCATCTTAAGCAGGGAAGTGCCCTTGAGATCTTTGTCCTCTGGCAAGAGTTGTTTTCCCAACGTAAATTCCAGTTCGGATAGATTGGGACGATTGGGACGACACGCGACCAGAAAATTGTTGCGAAAGGCTTTGAAATTTGGTCAATGTTACGATTACAATTTACCTCTTAAAATTGAAGGCTTATATATTTCTCTTTCTTTCGCCTTTTATACAGGTGAGAGTGAACCCCGGAACATCAATGATTTTGCTAATTCTGAAGACCGCCTAGTATGGGCTGAGCTGTTCACTTCGCCGGGTCGCGAAGCTCGAATCAACAGTTTACCCGTTAACTTAATAACCCCTGGCGACGTCACCACGACGTACCACTACCGAGCTAGCGATGCCCAATTCGTTGGCATTGCTGGCGACTATGCCAATAGAACTGTCTTCTGGTCCTCAACGCTCAACAGGACTATCTACAGAGGCGGGCTAGATGACGGGTCCGAGGCAACCAGTCTGTTTACAGGAACATCGACATCTGTCGAAGGACTGGCCGTTGATTGGATGGCGAAAAATGTGTACTGGGCTGACAGTGCTTACGACTGGATTATGATATCGGATTACAATGCTAATTATCTTAGGATCCTAATCGATACTGGATTAGAAAAACCACGCGGAATCGTGACTTTCCCACAAAAAGGGTAAGATTATCGATATATCGCTTCTCTACTCAGGCTCGACTTTTCATGAGGGGGGGGGGGGGGGTGTGAGGATTTACTTCATAAATTAATATTCATACCATCATGCTCATTGGCTGCCGGGCTCACGATCAATTGGGCAAAAGGAAGTTTCGGTTTAATAAAATTTGGAGTGGACTATTAGGGGCTATTATTATTATTATTATTATTATTATTATTATTATTATTATTATTATTATTATCCCACCAACCTGCAAAGTATGTAACATAATCAGTTTCTTGTACCACGTAAAGAGAGAATAAAATATTGCTGTCATCCCTGGTAAAGTTTAATCACAATCATGACGATGTAGAGGTATATACCAAATGTTCACAGGAATGACAAAGTTCTGTTTGTTTAAAGTAATGCTTGCATTTCCATAATTTCTGGGCCTGAGTAGAAGTAGAAATAGTAGTAGTAGTAGTAGTAGTAGTAGCAGTAAGCCTAGTAGTAGTAGTGGTAGTAGTGGTAACAGTAGTACTTCTGCTACTACACCTTTAGTATTAATTCTAGGAGTAGCAGCAGCAACCGCAGTGGTGGTGGTGATAGTTGTCTTAGTAATAGTCCTGATGCTACCATTTACAGTATACTGTTATGGGTTAATATAATAATCATCAGCTCATGATGGCTTTGTTCTAAAAAGAAACCAATGTATGTTTATGTAACATATTCGTACTAAATATTGTAATCTCGTTCATTGAATTCATACACAATCCACAATTTCTGTTTTAGATATCTATTCTGGTCAGATTGGGGAGAGGAAAGGCGAATTGAGAGGTCAACACTTGCAGGAGAAGATAGAATGACTCTTGTTAACACCAGCATACACTTTCCGAATGGGATTACCGTGGACAGCCAATCAGAAAGGTACTTCATTTGGCGTGCCCGGTAGAAGGACATTATCAGTGGAAGTTTGGTTCCATTTTAGCGATCCCCTGCCCAATGTCCGTTTGCCGGGTGTCCATGATATATACCGTAATGAATTGTTCAATGGATATGGAAGAGTATAGTAATAATGACCAATACTCTCTATTTTCGATAGATTTTCCTAATAAATAAAATCACAGTCTTTCACTCGAAATGCATCAGAAGGAAGAGGGAATCGCTGTTTACCCAATTGGTATATATCGTCTTCAGCTTGATGCTCGTTTGTACATTGTGACTTGATTATTTGAAACCCAATACCGGCATGTACTATCTAATCTTGAATAATATAATAGCTATTAAAAATGAGTCTCTATAACTGTTCATATCATTATTATTATTAATGTATGTTTTACGAAGGTTTGTTTGTCCGAAAATGAAATAGGGTCGGTAATTCTGATAATGAAAGATTGTTAATAATTCTTAAAAGAAAGAGTTCATAATTCCGAAGATTCATAACTCTAAAAATAAATAGAATCCTGTATCGTTTTACCACTTGCGGGATTATGAATGCTGTATCATTTTACCACTTACGGGATTATGAATGCTGTATCATTTTACCACTTACGGGATTATGAATGCTGTATCATTTTACCACTTACGGGATTATGAATGCTGTATCATTTTACCACTTACGGGATTATGAATGCTGTATCATTTTACCACTTACGGGATTATGAATGCTGTATCATTTTACCACTTACGGGATTATGAATGCTGTATCATTTTACCACTTACGGGATTATGAATGCTGTATCGTTTTACCACTTACGGGATTATGAATGCTGTATCATTTTACCACTTACGGGATTATGAATGCTGTATCATTTTACCACTTACGGGATTATGAATGCTGTATCGTTTTACCACTTACGGGATTATGAATGCTGTATCGTTTTACCACTTACGGGATTATGAATGCTGTATCATTTTACCACTTACGGGATTATGAATGCTGTATCATTTTACCACTTACGGGATTATGAATGCTGTATCGTTTTACCACTTACGGGATTATGAATGCTGTATCATTTTACCACTTACGGGATTATGAATGCTGTATCGTTTTACCACTTACGGGATTATGAATGCTGTATCGTTTTACCACTTACGGGATTATGAATGCTGTATCATTTTCAGAATTATGATCTGCTGGTATGGGAAATGTGTGTTTCGGAAAAATGAACCTTCGGAAAAATTCGGGGAAAACCCTCTGCAATCAAGCATAGTCAACAGGGCAAATCATTATGCTTTCATTAAACACAGAAATGATCGGTTATCTCTTATAATTACATTCAAACCCAAGTTATTTGACCAAACCAAGATATTTGACCAACCTTCTCGTTTCACCCCCTCCTGACATTCCTGCATCGGCCTATGTATTCGGGGTCGTCGATAGACAGGTTGGAACAAAGCCGGGGGGGGGGTGCTGTTAGGATACCATTTTGCATATACAAGCAGGCGGAACAAGCAACATTGCAAAATAAATGAACCACCCCCTCCCCTCAAAAAAAAAAAAAAAACATGAATAAGCAAAGAAAAAGAAAAGAAATACATTAAAACAGACATACATAAAAGACAAACTAACAAACATAACGAACCAACTAACTAAACAAACTACCAATAAATGTGATTTTAATTATTTCAAAAACACCTCAAGATTTTAAATCAGTCAAGGGAATTGATAAAGAATACTTAGAAAAAATAATAACTGTTTATCTTTCGGACTCTAGAAACTGGACATTGTCGACAGAAATTCTTGAATGGCGGTGTCCAAACGCTCCTGATCCTGGATGTCTTCTGATATTGTGAAATCTTACCATTTCTCTTTAATTTTCCAGAGTTTTCTGGGTAGATGCTCTGCCCGAGGGAAATCGAATCGAATCGTGTAGTCTAGATGGATTAAATCGAACGCTCCTCATTGAAATGGCACCAAGAATCACACATCTATTTGATCTGGTCATAAACGGGGTAAGTGTCCCTGATGTTTCAATTAAATTAATTGTAATCGATAGGATTTCGTGAATGACGGTTCAAATGACGTACATTTTGACATGTTTGATGATGAGGGTGAATATTACAATAATGATGATGTTGCACAGGTGAAGTGGAACACGAATCATGACGTGAGACATTTTACTTCATAACTTCATTAACTTTGTAAATATTAATTGTATAATTATACCGGTAGTCTATATCAATTTTAAATGGTATTTCATACTAATACCAGTAATAATATACAATAAGACATCTTATATAATAATAAGACATATTAAGACATTTTCCATATCTTTTAAGTTTTTCAGCAATTAACAAATTAAAATGAGGTCGTGGGGAGAAATGGGCCACCCCAAAAGTTGGACAGTCTGTGAGAAATAAGACGCAACTCTCAATAATGCTTACAAAACTATTTGACTGGTGATTGTCCTAAAGTAAATGCTGGATGTAGTAAAGGTGATAAATCACTTTAAAATGGGATATTGTACAGTGACCTAGAGGCCTAAATGATACTTACTTCTACTCATAATTATATTAGACAAACTGGTGATAAACCCAAAGTTAAAGATTTCCCCCTATAACACTGATTATTTAGAACATTTACACTGTGTTTGTCTGAAATATATTGAACTATCTGTAAAACAGGACTCTTAATATATTTAAACGATCGCAGCTAGTTTCGAAAAATCAACTGAAAGGACATTTTGAGTACCTAATTATCCTATAGAAATCAACTGAACGAACATTTTCAGTACCTAAGGCCCCCCAAAAAAAATCATTTGGTTGTCCTCGACCGCCCGCTCGTCATTTTCGGGCCGCTCGTGTGTTTTTTTTTTTTTTTTTATATATTTTTTTTTTGGTATTTTTTAAATATTTTTTTATAAATATTTTTTTTTTTTTTTTTTTTTTTTTTTTGGGGGGGGGGGGGGGGGGGGAGCAATCTTAAATGCCAAACAAACCATTTTATGCATTTGCAAGGATCAAAATGCGTCCCGTTACCAGTTTTGTCTTTTCAGTACGCAATTAGGTATTTATTAAACTTGCCATTTTTATTTTTCTATGTCAAAATGCCGTTCATTCAAATCAGGTTCTGAGCATTCTTAAACTCATTTTAAGCCCATCTGTACTATAGTTTACAGGAGGGATTAGACCACCCTGCAAACTCACTGGACAGGTTGTTATCTCATCAAATCAGCTCTCAGTTAATATAAGATAAAGAGGATCATGGGGGACCAATGGTCACCGATTAGGCATTGTTTGCTACATAGAGGGCGCAAGTAGCTATAAGTAGTACAATGGAGATTTAAAAGGTGCTGTATTTCAAAGCCCAAAATACTTTCTGTGTTGGTCTTGATATTCATTGTACATGAAACTAGTCTTTTACCATATTAAAGTTGTTTATAGACTTTGTTTGTTTAAAAGCTTGACAATCCCAATGATTTTTTTTTTTATGGAAAAAAAAAAAAAAAAAAAAAAAAAAAATCCGCCCGCCCGCCCCTACTCCAGAAAAGCAATCGAGGACAACCAATTTTTTTTTTTTTTTGAGCCTAATTATCCTATAGAAATCAACTGAACGGACATTTTCAGTACCTAATTATCCTATAGAAATCAACTGAACGGACATTTTCAGTACCTAATTATCCTATAGAAATCATCTTCGGATTACGTAATACGTCATTGTCATCATATTTTCGAACATTAGGCGTGTGTGTGTGTG
Organism: Strongylocentrotus droebachiensis; assembly: GCA_035222895.1. Classification (NCBI taxonomy): domain Eukaryota; kingdom Metazoa; phylum Echinodermata; class Echinoidea; order Camarodonta; family Strongylocentrotidae; genus Strongylocentrotus; species Strongylocentrotus droebachiensis. The sequence goes on from JAVYIG010004062.1 coordinate 17,228, forward strand.
TGTGTTGTGTGAGGGAGGGGGATCTGGGAGTACCAGTAAAATAACCTCCAGTTTTTTAAATTTGTTATACATAATATTTTGTTGTTATTATAAGTGAATAATATGTACAATTGACTTATAACTTATGTTTATGGTACTCTAAGTTTACTTTCAATTTTTTTTTTTTTTTTGGGGGGGGGGGGGGGGCACGGGGGCACAGTGCCCCCACTTTTCAAATACCTCCAAAATGCCTCCTTTTACACAGGAAAGTGCCCCTTTTACTTTGTAAAAAGTGCCCTTTCCCCTTTTCATCTCTGATAAGTGCCCCTTTTATGAGACGGACATGCGCCCCTTTTCCTTTGACAAGTTCCAATTTTCCTCTGTAGGAAGTGCACCTTTCCCTTTTAATAACTAGGCCTACCTCTTTTTAATTCGGATAAATCCAACTTTTATTTTCACATATGCCCCTTTTCTTTTTTTTGATAAGTGTCCCTTTTTCTTATGATAAGTGCCCCCATTAAAAAATGAGTCCCTTCCCCTTCTCACAAATGCCCCTTTTCATTCTCATAAGTGCCCATTTTCATCTCTGGTAAATGACCCTATTCAGGTACGAGCGGTTACTCCTTTTTACTTCAGATAAGTGCCCCCTTCACCACCGATAATTGCCCCCTTACCTCCGATAATTGCCCCTCTTCAAATCTGAGGGCATGCTCGTTTTACTTTAAAAAAGTGCCTCTTCCCCTTCTCATACTTATCCCCTTTTATCTCTGATAAGTACCCCGTTTATTTTAACATGTGCCTCTTTTTCTTTTTGGTAAGAGCCTCTCCCCCCCCCCCCCTTTTAATAAAATCCCACTTTCACCTCCGATTTTTCTTGGTAGTTTAGGTAATGTAAATTCCAATAGTAATACTGATTTTTCTTGAAGTAATCTTGATTTATGTACAGCGCTTTGAAACATTAATATCACAAGCGCTGTATAAATGTTGCGTATTAATATTATTATTATAAATGCTCATTTAATATCTGGTCAGTGGCCCCTTTTCAGGTGCGATAAGTGCCCCTTTTTAATCTGACAATTTCCCTTTTTAACAATGATACGTTCCCCTTTTCCTTTCTTATAAGGGACCTGTTCGCTATTTACCTCTTATAAATGCCCCTATCAATATCTGATGGGTGCCCCTTTTCCGTCAACAAAAGCCCATTTCCCATTGTCATAAGTGCCTATTTTCATCCCTGGTGAGTGCCTCTTTTCTCTTTTAATAAGTGTCTTATCGCTTACGATAAGTGTCCCCATTTCCTCTCATTATTAAACATTCCCCAAATTTAAAGCGATGACTATGTGTAATTTTCCCTAAAGCTCGCTCAGTCGCATTGATAGATGATATAATTATGTTAGTTATGAAAGACTTTTCAGCCTTCCGTTGTGAGAATTTGCTTAGAACCCCATCAGGATTGGGTTTTACCTCTTTAAAAGATGTAATATTTCACACTGCGACCTCACAAATCTTAAAATTCGCTCGCTCGAAAATACAACTGCAAAGTATAAACATCTTGTATGAGGTATACAAAGAAACAAGTATTGAAATCATCCCTGATAATGTAATACAAATGTAGGGGTATATACCAATGTCTAAAAAAATGTATATTTTCGTTTTGAGATTTCCCTTTGAAGGTGCCCTTTTTTCTCTCCAGAAAGTGCCCTTTTTTGTTGGTGCCCCCCCCCCCCCCAACTTTGGAAGTCGCTCTGCCGCGCCGCCCCTGGTCAGATGGGCGTATGGTATGGCGGGTGTATTACTTTTGATGATGACGATCGATTGATGATGGTGATGATAGGCCTTTTAGGCTATATGATGATAATGATGATGAGCATCATCATCATTATCATTATCACGCAGTCTGATGCAGGGGCGGCCGAGCGACTTCCAAAGTGGGGGGGGGGGCACCAAGATAAAGGGGCACTTTCTGGAAAAAAGGGCACCTACAAAGGGAAATCTCAAAGCGAAAATATACAATTTTTTAAAACATTGGTATATAACCGTACATTGTGATTACAACTATCAGGGATGATTTCAATATTTGTTTCACTTTATACACCATACAAGATATTGCTTGAGCATCATGCTTTGCAGTTGGGTTTGAATGTCTAAAAAATTGTTTGCGAGCGAGCGAAGTGAGCGAGGAATTTTTTAAAAGATGTGTGAGGTCGCAATGCGAAAAATTACATCTTATAAAGAGGAAAAAACCCAATCCTAATGGGGTTTTAAGCACATTCTCATAACGGAAGACTGAAAAGACCTTTGATAAGTAACGTAAGTATATCTTCTATAGATAAGTGCGAGCGTAGCGAGCGAGCTTTGGGGGAAATTGCTCTTCGTCGCTTAAAATTAGCTAGGGCGCGTTTAATGATGAGAGGAAAAGGGGACACTTATCAAGAAAGAAACGGAGCATGTGCCAAAGTACAAAGAGTAATTCTCAGAGGTGAAAATTGGGCACTTCTTACATCCTCAAAAAGAGGCACTCACCAGGGATGAAAAAAGTCAGTCATGAGAATAGGAAATGGGCATTTGTCGACGGAACAGGGGCCCCGTCAGATTTTGATAGGGGCATTTATAAGATATTATTATATTGTTCAAAGGGAAATTATCAGAGGTGAAAAGAGGCACTTATCGCACCTGAAAAGGGGCACTTATAGGAATGAAAAAGGGGCACTTGTAATAAAGGATAATTTGCATTAGTTAAAAGAACATGGGCACCGATCAGTTTTAAAGGGGCATTTACCGGAGGTGAAGGGGGCACTTATCTGAAGTGAAAAGGAGTTACTTCTCGTACCTGAAAAGGGTCATTTACCAGAGAAGGGGCACTTATGAGAAGGGGAAGTTTTTTATTAAATGGGGCACTTATCATTAGGAAAAGGGGCATTTATTAGAAAGGAAAAATGGCACATATGAAAATATAAGGTGCGCTTATCCGATCAAAATAGGGGTAGCTATGAAAAGGGGAAGGGGCACTTCTAACACAGGATAAGGGGCATTTGTCAAATTAAAAGAGGCACGTACCTCTCAGATTTAATTAGGACAATTATCAATGGTGAAGGGGACAATTATCAAAAGTGAGAAGAGGCACTTCACGTACCTAACTATATAGGGGCACTTACTAGAGATTAAAATGGGCACTTATGAGAATGGAAATGGACGCTTATTGCAAAGGAAAATGGGAACCTGTCGAAGGAAAAGTGGCACATGTCCAAATAAAATGGACACTTATCAGAGTTGAAAAGGAGTAGGGGCACTTTTACAAATTTTTAGGGGCACTTGTCAAATTAAAAGGGGCACTATTCCTATGTAAAAAGGGGCACTTCTTAAAAAGTTAAAGGGGCACTTTTTGGGTGCTTGAAAAAGTGTGGGGCACTGTGCCCCCCCCCCCCCTGCCCCCCGGGAGGGCCGCCTCTGGTCTGATGCGATGATGATGAGGAGGTGGGTGGAGGAGGATGACTGTGTTTAAAGCTGAGGGCGCTACCAGGCTGCCAGAAAATCATGCTCTCCGACCTCCACCTTTCTTTCTACATACTGTACACCCCCCCCCCCCACTGCGGCACCGCTCACACCCTCGTCCTACCCCCACCCCTAACCCGCTCACACCCTCCTCCTACCCCACCCCTACCCCTAACCAGCTCCCATCCTCCTCATATCATAGTCATACCACTTCCCATCCCACCGATCTTTGCCGCTCGCCTGTAGTGCACGACCGTCAATACTCAAACACAAAGTGTAGATGATCTGGTTGTAGACGAGATGGCAAAGAGGTAGGAATTCATTTATGGACTGATGTCCAAACTTTAGAATAAAATTGGACCAGGCAAAGTCCGCAAAGAACGTTTCTAAGGCATTTTTTGTGTATATAGGAACCTTGCCTAGCTAGCATGGGTGTATCGAGCGGATCTCGGAGTCCAACTTTGCGCCCCGCGGCCGCGGGCTCTGTCTTGTTGGGTATATCACGTACCAATGCAATGATGATGTATTTTTTCTACGAATTTGCGGAAGAAGGTGAACAATTCGGAGAGATTTGGTGAAAGTACCCCGACTTTGAGGGGATGTAGTTTGAAAACTAGCCAATAAGACTTGCAACACCAAATGAACAACCGAGTGAATGAAGGACAATCAGAATATTAAGTGCAGGAGCTAGAGTAGAGGTCTACTTGAAAACTATGAGAAATTAATATGATGGCAATGACAACCAAAATGAAACTATAATTTTAGGAATCAATTATGTGGCAAACATGGGCAGGTCAGCCTATGAACGATATACATGTCTGCATGTGTACATCCAATTGTTTTAAGTTGTAAACAATCTCACTGCCTCTTTATTTTTTGTTTTCCAGAATGATATCTTTGTGACTTCTCTGACAAGGCAAATACAATGTGTGAAAAAGGATACAGGCACTTTAGCCTATACCCTTTCACTTGGGGCAAGACCGTTTGGAATCATGCTCTATGGCCCACAGTATCAGCCTGTTATAGATTGTAAGTATCAGTGTTAAGAAGAAAAAAAAAATTATAAATTTATCCAAACAATCAGATTTCAATAAAAAAAAAAATCAATGATAGACTTGCAATTAAACTTGGTCTCAATAGTTCAGGTCATGAGGATGTTTCTATCTATTATTGAAAAGAAGAAGCACAATTAATATTATTTTTTAATTTTTATTGAGATAATCAAATTGGGTATATAGGAGAGATCCTAATGGCATTATGCATATTACCAAGGCTAATTTGACTAGTGAATGATATGAAGAATATATGATATGAAACGAGGATAACATACTAAGAAGGAACCATAGAAAAAACAAAGAAATGCGCACATGAAATGATAGAAAAAAATGAAAGGAGAAACATATAGATTAAAGGAAAGATGGAACAAAAATGATGGAAGGATAAATCTGAACTTTCTCTGGCGTCCAAACTTTCTCATTCTTTCTATTTTTCTTGTGCGCCTCGGAATAGCATTGTCTAGATAGACGGCGCTATACAAATGCCTATTATTATTATTATTAAAGATTGACAGATGGAATAATAGAAAGAGAAGATGTGAGAAGGATAGAAATAGAAAATAACATACAGAAGGATGAAATATGCTGCTCTCACAACTTTACAAAGCTCACTGAAGAAAATGTATTCATCAACTAGATCATAGATACATCAATAACAATTACACAATTTTATCAAATCTATGACCTTCAACTGATGAACATTTTATTCTATTGCCTTTATGTTGACAAAATATTAACTTGTGTCAAACATTAGATTGTCCTTTAAATCTACTGTAAAACCAAATACCTTTGCGGGTGACACATTCATGGTATTATTCCGCTTTTTTTATATAGCGCTTAATACAATGTCTCTATCAAATAGTAAGTTGTGTTCATTGTGGTTCAGTTATTTTGCGGCATGAAACTTCTGTGAATCTGAATCACTCACAAATTTGCAAACATTTCATGCATACCAAAGTTTCTGGTTTTACAGTGATGTCTGTTATTTCATGCATATATACAGCTCCCTGTGCCAGCAATCCATGCCAGCATCTATGTACAAGCGCCCCAGACTCCTCCTTCAAGTGTGTGTGTAACCATGGTTATGAGCTGACGATCAATGGAACGTCTTGTGTTAGAGGTAATAAAAGACTTTGTACTCACTCAGGTCAATGGGTCATGTAACTGATACTACGTGTGAAATATTTGAGTTTATAGATCCATCAGAGGAAAGCAACATTATTTCATCAAACTCTGGAAGGATGGTGTTGATATATCAATTAAGTGAATTAAATTCTTGTGCCCTAATTGAACGGAGTCCTATTAGTGTCATCATCAACACTTATTGTCTCTGTTGATAAATGTTAAAACATTTTTTCCTTTGTCAATACTGTGTTAGCACAACTTATGATTTCCTGGGTACATATTTTACTAGCAATCCACTTTGATTTGAGATTCTATGAGTAATTCATTTGAAAACTTGACACTTAATGCCTCATATATATTTCACCTTCTTGTATGCCCTGCACTAACTCTATCGTAATGCATGGTTCAAAATGTAGATGTGTTGTTGTCTAGTGGAGAAGTCTAGGATGGATTGAGAACCAAGGTACGGGGTAATCCCCTGCCGCAGCACTCACGTCCTCTGACGACATTTAGCCTCACTCGCAGTAAGTGGGTACCTGGCAGGATTTGATCCTTAAATGCATTGAGTGCTATGGCTGATGGAGCTGAAGCCGGGATAATAATATCCAACAGTCCTTTGGAAGCGTATAGAGACATAACATCATAATGTAATTTCGTACAAGAACTGCCTATGATTTCTTCAAAAATAAGAAAGACCATGTGATCATGGACTAGGTATCATATAATTGTATTGGTTGAAAACAAATCTCACCCTTTCATCCATTTCCTAGATGAAGAGAAGATTAACAAACCCCAGCTCCTGTTTGTCACCCGCCATGAAATCATCCGCTTCCCAGCAAATTTTGCAGACATCCCTGACGCTCAGATAGTGAAGAACAAATATCTTGTCTCCAATCGCACCCTTCTGGTTGCCGTTGAGATGGATGCCAAAGCAGAAATGATGTTCTATTCTGATTATGGAAAGCGGGAGATCTATCGGGTCCGCCTATTTAGCGGTCGCTCCATCAAGACTGTTGTGGGTGGAGTGGGAAGTGCAGAAGGTAGATATGTTTTGTAGAGGTTCGTTAAGACATGAAACGGCTAAACCTTTTTTATATTTTTTATGACGTAAAGTGTCACATTTCTCTTTCTTATAACACAGAAGCCAGTGAATGCGCTCAAGTCCTTTGTTGCGTGCAGTTACCATTCATTTAAAAGTAATAAAAAAACCCGGTGGATTTCTTTAGGGCGCATTATCTGCAAAAGCCCTTACAGGTATATAGTTATGAGACTAGGACGCATCGGCTTTCATGAAAGTTAATATAACAGATTTTCTAAACGTGAAAATTTAAACCCCCCAAAATATGACAATTATATTTTCCTAGTCATGACATGGTATACATACAGGTTTATGAGTGGAATTTGATCAAATATCTTACATTAAAAATCATTGTTAGGATGCAGTTTTGTGATCTAGGTCTGAACTCCACACTACATTTGTACCTGTAAGAGCAGGTTTGCTACTGGATGATAAGGCATTGTACTATATTAGGTAAATCGCAATTTGGATATAAATTTGTTCACGGTTGGCTAAGCAAAATATCTGTTTATTTCATAATTCTGAAAATAAGAATCGATACATGGAAGCCCGCTCCTGCTCTTACACAGTCACTACCAATATTAAGTTAATTGTGCTTAAATTATGTGATATGCAGACTTCATTTCAGAGGAAAAGTGCTCTCTAGTTTGAGACTCCATAGTTTTTACATTGGTTTCATCTAAAGAAGGATTTGCTGACACCTCCAAAACATTTCTTATTGATCAGGTTTAGCTGTTGATTGGTTGAACCAAAACCTTTACTGGACAGATGCTGTCCGGCGTCACATAGCAGTGTCAAGGTATGACGGCAGCAGAAGGAAATTCCTCTTGGAAGACGATATTGTACGCCCCAGAAGTTTAGTGATCCATGCCATTCGCAAGTAAGTCCATAATGAGAACCATAATGGGGGATTTTAAGCTACACACTTTGTTTTCAAAGTCTAAAAGTGAATTAGGATAATTTGTTTTGTTTATTTTGGTTCTATATCTCCTGTAGTTGACTGGTGGTACAGCATCATGACAGACAATAACGCATATGTCACATGGATTGGAGAAGAAGACCTGCAGGTTACATATATTTAGTTACCGGTAATCTTTTTCTTTTTTCCCGGCATCCATGTGACTCTTTTCCAAATGTACTCTTGTTTTGTATTCAATGATTTCCTTTGTTTTTGCTGAATGAATAATAATAATAATAATAGTTTAAGTCATTTCTATATATGTATGAGATTTGTTAACAAAATGGAAGGATTTCGTAGCTATGTACCGTAAACATAATAAGTTTATGCACATGTAGATTTCACCTCAATTAATTAAAACTAAAAATAATATGGTAAGTAATATATCAACATTTCTCAAATTTTTCTCAGCGATTATTCTTGTTGCTCAGGCACCTTAGATTTTTGGCGCATTATATGCGTCGCATTGCTCATATTTGATGGGTGCGTGGACCCTTGGCCGCATTACATGTGTAGTGTTATAGTAAAAGTACAAATGAGGATGGTGATTGCATTTTATCTGACTAAGAAGCCAAATACACATCCAATATAAGAGTTAGTATGTGGACCTACACTTTCAATCCTATACATGATCATGTATCTGAGGGACTTGTAATAGTAGAAGATTAATGTCCTACCAAAGACTGAGGTACAGATGTGATGTAATGGCTACTTGAAAGAGGAGAGCATAGTTAAACTGCTCAACAGCCCCCTCTACCCCCCTCCCCCCCAAAAAAAAATGGAATCTTAATAAAGGGAAATAGAAACTTTTAATTACATAATTAAGTGTTTGGTCAAGATACATGAAGCCATGAGATTGGATCTAGACAGTATGCTTTTGTTTCGAGTAGCCAAAGGTAAAATTTATTTACATGCATGTAATACTCATGTCAAGGATGATTACATCTAGGTATTTCTGCAGGTGTATTCTGTGGTAGCAAGAATACTGATTTTTCATACTTTGAACCATTTATGACAGGTTTATGTTTTGGACTGAGTTTGGACCTCCTTCTCAGATTGAGAGGGCTAATTTGGATGGAACAGGACATAAGGTGATCAAAACTGGACTGAACTCACCCAATGGACTGGCTTTAGACTTCAACAATGATAGGTAAAGGCTACAATCCAGCATTGTCTTGTATTTGCCTATTTAAACAAATCAAAATCATTTGATGAAGATAATTGTTGCGTGTTTTGTTATGCATGTGAATTCTCCTAGCTCTAAGGCCATAGTTTTTAAGGTTTGAGATATATAGTAGCATGATGTCATAAGACCTATATGGCACGGTTTATCTTATAGAGAAATGTATCATTTGAAGATCATAATGTGAACACATAAATGTATAATGTGCCAGTATCTGGCGAAGGATACGGCACATGGCAAATATGGGAAGTGTTACTGCAATGTGTGAAAAGGCAATACATTTGAAAGTAAAAGGTACATGTACAGTGTATGTTTAAAATATTCAAATTCTGATCTAAATCATCTTAATTTTCACATCCCCTGATCCTGAAACAGGTACAAACATATTTATGAAGGATCTTGAAAATTGTACTTGAGACGTATGGAGGTGGATGAATAATTGTTTTCTTAAACTAAAAAAATTGTGCTAGGCTCCAGACAACAACTTGCAAAGATTACCTATATATACATATACAGTGCGTCCCAGAAAAAACGAAACCGAGAATTATCGATGTTTTATAATAACTTAGTCACATTTGTAATTAATAAATGACATATATTTGAAAGCTTAGATCCTCTTCTTTCATTTGATGCAACTCATATGATGCATATCTCACGCATGAGTGAGTAAAGTGAATTTGAAGAGAGGAAACCAAAAAGTCATTTGGCGGACGGTATCTGAAGTTCAAAGAGAAAATCACATTTCTAGAAAGCCGAGTTTCTGCCCTTTCATATGACACCTCAGTCAGGAAATATGAGCTAGGAATAACAAAGTTCTGTTTGTTTAAAGTAGTGCTTGCATTTCCATAATTTTAGTAAACAAATTTGTTTTCACTGGCTACCTGCCGTAGCAACAAACGGAATTAACAAAAGACTTAACTCCATTTCATTGACAATCAGCCGGAGATGAAAGACTTCATGCATGGCTGATTGTCAACGAAACGGAGTTAAGTCTTTTGTCGATTAAAGAACCCAGAACTAACCCCAGAGTTGGGGTGACTTTGGAAACTTATCTTATGTTGGAATTTTTTGACTTAATTTCCATAATTAGGTGGTATGTACTATTGTACATATCACCTCTTTATTTGTCATAACATTTTTCCTTTTTTTTCTTTTTGTACATTTCTTGTGTGACAGATATCTCTGAAATGGCAATTGCATTTTCCTTCAAAACTTTGAACGCGACCAATTGTTTCTGTAGTTAAATTGTTTCAGATGTTGAATATAAAGCAAATAATCACCTTTTGGTTTCAGGTGATGGCAAACTATCACTTCCTCGGCAATCTGAATGTATACGCTATCTTTCCTCAGCTACATCCAGATCGCCTCGGAATGATAGTTTGTCCCATCACATTTAAGAACGGTAATTATTTGCTTATCATCTGTATTTCTTAACTGTTTGTTATATATATATTTTGTTGGTGCCTTGAGCATTCTTTAGGATATTATGACTATTACAATCATCCTGTAGACAGGATAGGTAAGGAATACTTTGTGGAATTTTGTTTCCAGGGTTAGGAATGGAAGAGTGAAGAAAATCTATCATCGCTTCATATTATCGTTTCCTGTTTCTGATACAGATTATTCTATGCCACGCGGGGCGATGGTATCATCAACTCTGCGAATTTGGATGGGTCTGAACCTACAAGAATCTATCAGAAGTCAGGGGCAAAATACTTTGACATTGAATTGTTTCGTGTGAGTATATATCAACCTGACTGCAGGTTGCATCCTTTGTAAGAGCAGCCATTCTGTATTTTTTTTTTTTTTAGGCAGTTTCAAATGCCAATGTTACTATTTTGTATGTGACATTTTTACACAAAGAATTTTTATATTTCCTCTTATCAAAAAAATGTATGACATGTTATATGATAGAGTATTTAAATAAGATTGCCAATAATACAAAGGAAAACTGTTGAAATTCTGATCTTTGTGAACTCTGTGTCATTTTACAATTAGTGAAGAATTAATGATTATAAATGTATATAATCATTTCAGTGTGTTGTGACCAGTACAATTTTTGTTGTTTGTAAAGTAAATAAAAATAAAAATTGATGAGCCAACTTACCAATGGTTTGAAATCCTAGGCATATATTTCTCAAACAAATACATCTGATGGCTTGAAGCCTGCTCAAGGTTTCCCTGACACAGCAACAACTCATATGTACAAGGTACATAAGTTTTTAAATATGTGTCATTTATGAATTATAGTTGTGATTAAGTTGTGATAAAACATTGATAATTCTCAATTTCGTTTTTTCTTGGATGCACTGTACACTTGTCTTTTTTCAGGACTATCTCTATTTCACTGAATGGGGCACAGACAGTGGATTACATGCAGTCAGTATCAGCAAACAAGAATTAGTGAAGAGCATGGTTGTGTCTAACGTAGCTTATGGAGTCCGCATGTATGATGATACCAGGCAACCAGATGGCATGAGTAAGCTATGAAACTCTTTTTTCACCGACAGCTCTTCTCTCTTAATAATAATAATAATAGTTCAGTTCTTGTATAGCGCATAATACGTTATGAAATAACATCTCTATGCGCTTCCAAAGAGCTTTGGACTCTTAAAGGCCTTAAAAAAAGATGTTGTATTGCCCTTTGCGACCGACCCAAAATTCTTGAAATCTACAGTCGGCTTTTTTAAAAAAGTTATTTTTTGTTAAGTTTAACAAAAAAATGTTAAATGAATAACAAAATATGTATCAAAGCAAACTGAGAAATATCAGCCCAAAGAGGGAGAAAAAAAAAGAGGAGATTTTTGATCGAACGACCCATGTTTTGGCACCTAAAGGGCAATACAACATCTTTTTTTTGAAGGCCTTATTGTTCACAGCCATTCTTGAAATTAGGGGAAACATGAAGGTTTTTGTCTCGTCTGCGTAGCAAAAAGTGAGACATTGGCGCCGCTTTTCCGGTGACGGCGGCGTCAACATCAATAACTTAACCTAAGGTTAAGTTTTTGAATGTTTAGTATAATTTTGAAAGTATAAGTTCTCATTCAATGAAACTTACACTTAAGGGTTATCAAGTATCCCCAATCATGTGAGTAGAATTCAGGTCACTAAATTAAGGTCAAAGGTCATTTCAGGTCAACAAACTTAGACTCTTTTGTGGCATCAACATCAAGATTTTGAAATTTTAGCATAATTTCAAAAGTGTTTGTTCAAATTTCATGAAACTTGTACACAAGGGTTATCAAGTATCACAAATCTTATGACGCAAATTCCAGGTCACAAAGTCAAGGTCACAAAGTCAAGGTCAAAGGTCATTTGAGGTCAGTATGTGAGGTTAAAAATGTTCCATTAAAGTTATTAATCTTGGTACAAATTATAGTAAATAATTCTTCCGATGACTCTTGGGATGAAATTAATGGGCCACCCTGCCTACGAATAATGTCCCAACCTCAATTTTTCATCATATTGAATTGCGTAATGCAGGCGAGACCGCCGAGCGTTTCCCTTGTTTTTTTTTTAAATCAAGAAAAGGTGGAATTTGAGGAAATACCACACATGACCATAAATGTGCATGATGCAACATGTGCTATGTTCATGGTATAGTACTTTTGCATTGTGTAGAATGCATTTTTATGAAATAAACTCATAAACCCAAGACTCTTGTATTGGTTTGGTTTCTTGAGAAATCACATCAAACAAGCAGCTTGCAGGCTGAAAATGTTCAATTTACAAACAAGTTAAAAATATAGAGAGATAAAAACATATACAAAACTAAAATACATATTGTAAGTCATTGTAAGATGAAATCGAAATTGCAAAACAAAGTTATACGTTTAATTTAATAATATACTTTCATGTTGAAAGACCAAGACGGTGGGAAGGAGAGAATGGAGAAGAAAAAAGGAAGTTATTTAAGCGAAAGAGTTGAGAAAGTATTTTAACAAATGCCATACAAACGTTTCTATTACAAAAATTAAAATTAAGCATTAAAAAAAACCTATTGGATGAGATGAAATTAAACCGTAAAAGTCAAAATGACAGTCTCTATTGCGTTTTCCTTTTTAATATAAATGTAATGACAGCATTCATCTAGATCGAGAAAGTTGTTCAATAAAATTAGAAAGCAGTCTTATTGCTGAGGGCATTGTTGACGAGCAGTACCGAGCAGTCCTACACATGGGGGTATCCAAGTGGTGCGAGTAACATAGACGCCGGGAGGGTATTTAGCTGCGCAGGGGCGGAAAGAAGTCTCGATGCCTGGAAGAAGCCAACAGGCTCTTGGCAAAGGAGAGCAGCAACTGCTCATGTCGCTCGGACATGCGATTGATGCCAAGTGTTTCCAAAGCGTGTTCATAGGAGATGTACTGATCCCTCAGAATGATGCGACATATACGCTTTTGGATTCTCTCAATATCATTGATTTGATTTGTTGTCATGCTTGTAGACCACAATGGAGATGCGTATTCTGATAATGGACGAATGTATGTGGAATATATATTCACTAGGTCGTGCATCGGGACTGACGCTTTCCGCAGACGACATATCATGAATATGTAGAAGTTTGCACTTCCCTTTTAAGCTATCCATAAATGAGGAAGAACAGAGATCTACAAGGAAAGGAAATTCCCTTGCTAATAATCAAAATCAAATTTGTTATTATCTGTTGAAGATTCTCCAGACAGACCCAAGTTAAATCCTGTTTTTTGTTATTGATTAAATATCTTATGAAATTCACAATTATATCCTTCTCATTAACAGCATGGTAAACTATTAATAAATAGAACAGGATAGTAAATAAATTGAAGCAAGGCTGCTAATAAATAAATTGTGTTACAGAACAGTACATTAATTCATTTTTAAAAAGCAGGAAACAAAAAACCTAGAGAGCAAATGCTTTTCATCATTTTCCACTCATGTCTTTGCCTTCCCACCAGGTGTCTGTGATGAGGAGTCATGTGACCACCTGTGCTTACCCAGGTCAACAGAGGGCTTTGTCTGTCACTGCAGCATCGGTTTTACCTTAGCAGATGACAATGTCACATGCAATGTTGGTAAGTGTAACAGGCCTTTATGGAAGATGGGTATACATGTACATGTATATTGATTGGGTTTAAAGAGTAATTAAGGTGAGTTCGATCATTTGATCACTTTGTGAATGAAACTATCTGGAAACAAATAGGACAGATTGATTATGTAATTTATAAGACTTTATGCATACTGTGAGGTTTTGAAATTCATACTCTTATATTTGGGGGAAGGGGTTAGTTTTCTTGGAGGAGAGAAATGGGGGATGTTGTCCCAGGGAAAACTACATTTTCCTGGGTGAGTGAGAGGGCAGAACAACAATGTCTTACAGGTATAAAACTTAATTTGTATATTTTTCTAGATCATTATTTTATTTCAGCGTGTTTCCACAGAACTTACATTGACATGGTATTACCCGTGTAACACCGTGTCATACCGTGTCAGTTTTCCTGTGGAAACAAGCGTGTCGACCCATGTCGACCCGTGTCGACCGAGATATGGATTATCAGATCCACCTTGGGAGGTGGATCTTGCCGTGTCGATCCCAACGAACTCCCTGTGAAATCGCTGTGGAAACACACACAGCGACAAACCGTGTCTAGCGGATCATCAGAGCGCGCGAAGCCCCAATCACCACTGCAGCGTGATTGGTTAGAAAATACTTTGAAATACGTGTTACAATAATATTTTTATATACGAGCTGTACGTAACAATGAAAAATGTACGTCACAATAGAATAGCGTGGAATCCTGTGTAGATCTGGATCCACGATCGAGGTCAAAGGTTGAATCTTGACTTCCGATTGACACGGAATTTGCCTGACTTGGATCACGGAATCGGGGCTAATCAAAATGCTGCGCTCTGTGGAAACAGATTGGTTTAATACCGTTTCACCGCGACACAGTATTTCAATTCCGGAAAAGATAAGCCATGTTTCACTTTTTTTCTGTGGAAACACGCTGTTTTATTCTTATTAATATGCATATTTTTCTAATTCAAAATAAATAAATACAAAGATTAACTAATTATTCTTGGCTGTTTTTTGTTATAGATATCATGGAAGACAACTTTGTGTTGGTGGCTGACACCCATATTCCAGGTATCTTTCAGATCAGTATGGATGGCCCCATGACCCGATTCACTGCACTGCCCCTTGAAGACATTGTCCGAACCATCGCCTTGGCCTATGACCCAATTGAGACCAGGGTGTACTGGACGGATGTCAGACTGGGTTCATTCAGCAGAGCTCATATTAATGGGACTGGTCAGGAGACGCTAGGCAGGTCAGGTGTTGATGGTAAGATCTATATATGCTTTCTCCTCCTATTGTGTTGGATGCAAAAGTTTGTTTCTTTTTTTAAATTCCCCTCTTATCCTCCAATTCTTTACAATAAATGGTAGACAGCTGATCCCTTCAGCACTGCCTCGATGAAGAATACTTTAACCCTAAAAAGGCTCCGTTAGTTTGGTGCTGACAGCTCAAGTGAGGGGGGATTTCACCCCCTACCCCCTCCCCCATCCCCCTCTGCCCCCTTCTATTGACAAGCTTTTCATTCAATGCCTACGTTCTCCATATCATAACAAATTAATCCTTCCATTTCTTCTCATTTCGCATTTAAAGGCTTAAAATTTGTTTGTTTCACAACCTAATTGTTTAAGGAAAAGATTACACAAAAAAGAAGTGCGCATTCATATGTAACCAAAATTACCTCACTATAACAAAACAAAAAGTAGAATTAAAATAACTAAATATATAGAGCATCATTAGCATGTATATGTAATGCTTACACATGTCATTAAAAGATAAAAAAGACAAACAAGTTTCAAAGCCTATAATCAGATGATAAGCCCACCCCCAATTTCTTTAATTTGATTAATAACAAGATACTAGCAATTCGAATAAAGCTACCGTGAATTTATTAATTAACTGGAATACTAATTGAAAGAGAAGTAAACAAATCTATATATATATATATATATATATATATTTCACATGCCTGAGACATCACATGAATTCTGACAATACCAGTGTTTTCTTCACATGTGAAAGCCATGGAAAGCTGTGTGTCTGTTGAACCTCTGAGATTGCTGTTTGGATACCTGTCTGCCAAAGTAATGTAACATTTTAGATGTACATTGGCATGTTTATGAGTTTTGTCAGTCTGAAAGAAGTTAATCTTGTGTTTTCTTTCACAAAACCCCATGCTTATAAGTAGTATATTATGTACAGATGAGAGGCATGAGAAATAAGATGTACCCTATAAATCTCTGTGTATACATTAAACCTACCGGTATGTGAATGGAAACACTGTAGTACCAAACCATCTTTATCTAATTATTTCATCTCTCTCTCATTTAATACAATACGATATTGAAAAATTGAAGTCATGTTTGTTAAAGATACATAAAGAGTGAAATTAGAGTCTGTTTATCCATCTCCCCAGCAAATGTCCCTGAATATACCTGTGAAATCGTCGATGAAAAGTGGGAAGTATGTAAAGAATATAATGAAATAGGTGTTACACTTGGTGAGTGAATTTTATGTAGCTTGAACAAGTAGATAGAGCTAGAGATAAAAGTGCACCACAGTGAGTGAGTGCGCCATTACATCATTATGATTGTGTTATCTTTCTTTTTTGTCTTTTGATGTTTGAAAATTAAATGATGATTGTATAACACATGCTTTGGTGACAATTTCTCTGCAGTCAATTATCTGCACTAACCGAATGTCTATCTTCAACCATGGACCAGACATTTACCTAAACTTTATCCTAAAACTATCCCTTTTTTAATACCTAAAATCCACTTACAACTCAAGTCCTTTGACAAAATAAACCTAGAGCAGTTGTTAATTGCCTGAGCAAATGTCAAATCATCTTCATATGTGGGTAAAGGCACATGAGATTTCTAGACATAAATGACAGCCACTAAAATTGCATACTCTTTTGGCATGAATGGAACTACAACAACCTACCAAACATATTTGTCATCTATTTTCTGCAGAAGTGGCAAGGTTAGCCAAAAGATAATGAGTTTCTAGAGCAAAAATGATTGTAAAAGATACATGCACCAGTCATTCATTTTTGTTTTGTTATTTTGTATGTTTCTCATGACATGTTTTTTATATATTTTTTCCAAACTATATGAGGATGGAATCTTCAAAACTATAATTCAAAGAATAAAAAGTATCTTATCGTGACACTGCATAGTTTAGAATGTGGGTTTTATGTTATTCCATATACATGATACAAATTGTATTAATTTGAATCAATAGAGAATGCAAAGATGAACAAAAACGGTCTTGATCTATATAATAGCTTCATTACTTCCTCCCTTTGACAATTTTACAGTTATTTAACTTACATGTCCAACACTCACACATCATCTGCACAGGCACCCAGCCACCCACCCACCCACCCACTCACCAAACATTCACCTTCCACAACCCACAAACGAATACAATAAAAAGTCACACAAACCCCCACAAACAACCCACCCAAACACCCACATACAACCCACCCAAACACCCACACACAACCCACCCAAACAGTAGCACACACCTACTAGCACACACCCACTAGCACACCCACAACATACACAAATACACTTTCACTCACTTTAGAATGTGTCCTCTGATGAATATTGGAATAAAAATATAGATAAGAGACGTTTGCAAGTTATTGAAGATGTTACATGTAAATGACAATTTCTGTTGAAAAGAAAGTAATCATGCTGTAGAAAAATAGAATACTGTTAATAATGATATTATTCTACTGTATATTGGTAGCTGGTTACAACAGTTATGACAATGAAACAATGTCGTTTTTGAAAAAAAGATTCAGCTTCTTCTTTTTTAAATTCTTGCTGTTTGTTTTTTGTTGCCATATTCCATTTCCCTCTATCTATTTATTTTCATTTTATCTCTTTATCTGTAGGCTATAAGTGTTCTGTATACAATTATTGGAAGTTAGGTATATTGAGGTATTATGGTGTCAGTGTATTCATACTTTTGTGGTTCTGATAATTTTATGATCTTTCAGTTATGTACAAATAAGGCAGATTATTTGAACAATTCAATTTGTTTTTATAACTTTCTGCATAGTTATGTTTGTGGTGCTAGAAAAACATGTAAAGTCATATATTAAAAAAAAAGTCTTAATACAGTTTATTGGTAAATATTTGCTTTTCTGTCTCTCGGACAGCATGTTCGTCCCTAGCCTATCTTTAACCTTCTCCCCCCATTAATGACCTTTTATGTTCTGGATGTTTCATAGGGATCTTGCTTTTATGTTATCAAGAATGTTATCATCACAGTTAATGCATTTTGTATTATATACATGTTCAAGTAACATGGGTTGCCATGAAAAGTAATAAAGTCACAATTTCTAGAATGCCAATAATAAATGACAAAAGATTCAGAAAAACAATTTTGGTTAGAATTTGGACAGATGGGAATAGAGGATTTGTCGAATGTCAAATGCAACCTAGAAACCTCTTGCATCTTGTTTGCTTCATATTACAATCAAGTGTTCTAGAATAATTCATGTGAAGAGGTATATTTGAAGGAAAATGAATATTTATTTGTCCCATCTGCCCAGCCAATGCCCCTAAATTTACTGTGACTCTCAACGGATTTCACAGGAAAGCTCTTGTGAGTAATGAAATTGGTATGAAAGATGGTGAGTGAAATTCTATCCAGATTGAGCAAGTCAGTAGTGACAATTGCACCAGAAAGAGTGAGGGAGCCATAGCATATTTGCAATTGACTGCAAAGTTATTATCAATTGACATTCCAGTCATTCCAGCCTTTAAAATTGCCAGGAGCATCATGATACACAAATGTTCATGCATATGATCATGAATTTGAAACATAATTATATCAAACTCTATTTCAGATGTCATAATGTAAAATAGAAGTTAAAGAATCTTGAGGAAGACAGCAAATGTCAAAATGATCTGAACATAATTTCTCAAGTTTGATTACATCTCTGAATAATTGGCCTGTTGCGGCTTGCGCTTGCTTTTTAGGGCCCTTTTAATTGTGAATCCATCCTTTTGAAAACAGCTTCATTTTCTTTTTCCTTTGATTATTAAACTTTGTAGTCATGTGCAATGCTTGTGCAAATGATGTGTCATATTGCTTCTTCATCCATACTTCATCTTTCTCCACTTTCAATCCTTCATCTCCTACCCTGCAGTCTTTATGCTCACCCTTTCCCAGCTTCAATTATTATCCTATTTATCTGTTACCGCAGAAAAGAGGAAGAATTACACAAACATATAATGTCCTAGTAATGTTATGTACGTACCACGTGTTTCATTCTCAGCCATTTTTTCTAAGATAATCAATAACTTGTGCTTCGTAGCACATTTTTCAGGATTGTACATGTACATATGAACTTGTGTGTGCTTTACAGATTTCCATATACGTGTAGGTATTCAGGCTATTCTTACAGTTCAAGATCTGTATAAGAAAGGCCTGTTGTATAGTGACAGTTGGCAAGTGCTCCAAATCATAAAACTGTCGAGTGCACTTCATATTTTACTGGTCATCATCTTTTATTTTACCAACTTTTCTTCTTTTAATTATACTTTTCTCATTTAATTTCCCCTTTGTAAATAATACTAACCCATGTGCTTCTCAACCTTTTTTTTTTAACTCAGGGGCCCCACTCTGGCTGTTAGAAATTTGTAGAGACCCACCTTACAAAAATGTAATGCTCATGATATAAAAATGACAATAAAATGTGACACAAGAAAATAGAGAATGAATTGTGTGGTGAGTACATGTATATGTGTTGTGTCACTGTCAGTTGTAATACAACACCTACACTGCTTACCTCCACTTCTAACACTAGCTTGTCGGGGGGGGGGGGGTACTTTGAGGGCTGAATTCCCCCTCACACGTGCCCCCCCCCCCCACAAAAAGAAAGACTAATAAAGGTAAGAAAGACAACAAGAAGATAAATGATGAGTCACACAATGTCCTTCCACACATCATGCATCACTTGCATTTTCATAATTTTAGTAAACGAATCCGTTCTACAGTGGCTGTCTGCCCTAACAGCAAAGAAGACGGCAGGCAGCCAGTGAAGACAAATTTGTTTAATAAACTTATGGAAATGCAAGCTTACTTTAAACAAACAGAACTTTCTTATTCTTGGCTCATTTTACCTGATCGATGTGTCATGAAAGGGCAGAAAATGAAATTTCTGGAAATGTGATTTTCTCTTTAAAATACAGATACCGCTCACTAAATGACTTTTTTTTACCCTTTCTTCAAATTTTTGTTAATCACTCATGCGTGAAATATGCATCATATGAGTTGCATCAAATGAAAGAGAGGGATCCAAGCTTTACAAATATGTGTCATTTGATAATTATAATTGTGATTAAGTTAATTATGATAAAACATCGATTATTCTCGGTATCGTTTTTTCTGGGACGCACTTTATAGCAGAATTTCAGAATGTCATGTAATATCAGATATACACTTTCATTTGATTCTATTTAAAAAAATATGTTTTGGCTGAATTCGTGGCCCACCTGACACAGCTGTGCGGCCCACTGGTTGAGAAGCACTGTACTAACCAGTCATTTGTTTGCATAGGTGTCTAAGAGTCTGTGTGTGAGTAGAGGAATGCAGATTTTTGGAGCACTACTTTGGAGTTTCCCTTGCACATAAATTCATCATAATGCACTGAAATGTATTGTGCTCTACATTACTTTAACAGCAGTAGGCCATTCATTAGTTGTTATATGTTAAATAAAGGTTCATACTTATTTTTCCCATGCCATTTGAAGTGTTAAATTTCAAAAATACTCTTCGAATGCAATACAAATTAAAATAAGCCTTATTCGTGTAGCTTCTCATATAGTCCGACTTTGGTGTGCATAGTTTGATATAATATATGACCTGAAACATATACAATAGTATGGAATTTATTCAGTTTCTATGAAATGAAGTGGTTTGTTACTCAAATTTAGAATAGCAATATCACTTTACAACATGATCATATCATGTGGAGAGGTCATTGCACCTTTCTCATTACAACTGCTTTAAATAGACCTTCTGGTGTGTGTAGGTTCATGTACTTATACTTGCAAGGATAATGACTGGGTTATTCCAGTTTCATGCTTTGTTATTGTATTGTAAATATTGACATTTAAATTGCTTCATACTATCATAAACATGAATAGCAATATTGTAAAAGCAAGTTTATTGGTCATCGATATGCTATTGATTTTTTAAAGTTTAATTATCAGCTAGCATTTTTAAGAATGCACTTTATGTTTGATGATAAACAAATTAGAGATAGATATTTAAATTTTCAATTAAATAATAATAATAATATGAACAATTTATATAGCGCTTGTAACAAAAGTTTCAATTACTCACGATAACACAATGCAACTACATGTACAGCAATGATACAATTGCACATTTTTACACTTTGCTTTGAGCTTATCATAGATAATATGAACAGAGGCGGATCCAGGGAGGAGCATGTACCCCCCTTTTATTCTTCTCAAAAGAAAATAGCTGAGAAATATTCACATAAATGTTCAGTTTAGGCATTCAGAAAATGCCACAGAATGTACCATTGATCATCTTAAGGTTCGAAATTTTCCGGACCCAACGTCGTTAGGGCTTTGCGTTTGCAATTTCGTACATTTCATGCCCCCCCCCCCCTTTTGAAAAATCCTGGATCCGCCCCTAATGAACCTATGAAAATAAAATACCAATCACTGGCTTCCTGTTCAGAATCATGTGCAACACAGCATTATAGTCTTTTCATGCATTATCACAACAATGATAGATCTATACACTGACAATTGAGATTGCTTTAAATAGATGTAAAGTTTATGTACATTACAGGAAATAAGCCCTTAATTACTAATTGGTTGAGAGATAATAGAATCAAAAGGCACTTCATGATTTTCACTTGAATGGAGGGTGCTTATCAAACTGTCATCAGTTTGTCAAATTGAATATACTGAATTCAAGAATTTGTTATGTTTGAAAAGTTTCCTGTCCTGTTTTTGCTAAAAGATTCACTGATCTAGGCTTATTAACTTTAATCCCATTATAAAGTTGCCTTTGATCTCTCATGCATATCTGGATTCTTAAAGGTAAAGACCAGTATTGGAAATGCCCCAATTTCAAAAAAATGAAATGGAAGCTCTTATTACCAATCATGTGAAAGAATATGTTTTGAATATTACATGATGATAAAAAATTTGACGGGAAACCGCCTACTAATTGATATATTTGGTAAATTAGTGTATCTCTTGCCTGTTGAGAGATACAAATGCATGTGTCGCGCACATGTGTGTAGTCCCATATACATCTTTCTGTGTACAGTGCTTCTAACTTTATGAAGACTTGGCCAAATTTCTTATCATTTTGATGATTCCAGAACCTTGCAGTACATCTATGCTAGATGATCAACCTTTTCTGATCAATTTCACAACGTTCGTTCACAATGCAATGGCATGACCATAACTGGTCTTTAGCTTTAAATCCTGTAAAATAAATATTAATTGCAACAATTTTATGATAAGTTATAGGCAGTCAAATGCTATGTCTTTAGTAGATTTGATGTATTACTGTATAATGGTATAACCCGATAACTATTGCATACCGATATAAAAAGGAAATTACAATATAGTTGATAAAGATATTATTGATGATTATGTAGACATCTATTTATTTTCATATGAATTGATCCCTTTTGTCATACCAATCTTCCTAATTCAGTTGATGTTCTGTTTAATGATTTAAGGTCCTGATGGTCTGACCATTGATCCAATATCTCGTCTGTTGTATTGGACTGACGTTGCCCGCAATACCATTACAGTCTCAAGTCTAGATGGGACTACAATCAAGACCTTGGTAGACACAGACCTGGACCAGCCTAGGGCCATAGCGCTAGACCCAGTAGGAGGGTAAGGCTATTGAAATTGAATTTAATTGTATTTGTTTGCAGTTTATTCAATTGAATGGGATCTATATGTATTTGGTTTGGATGAGATTTGAATTGAATTAAATTGAATTAAATTTGACTGATATGATTGACTTCTATGTGACTGAACTGAATGGGATAGGATTAAGCATTGTAGAACTAGATCCAGTAAAACGGCGAGTAAATGAAAAGTGGAATAGAGTTGAAATTCATATAATTGAACTAATTTTGAATACATTGAATTTTATCCAAATGATTTGAATTTAATTTAAACTACTAGTAATTGTTTTGAATTTAGACTTGATGAAATTGATTGAAATGGTTTGAATTGAATTGGATTAGATTAAATATATGTATTGAACTGACTTTAATTGAATTGAATTAATTGAATTGAATTGCATTGGGTTGGACTGAATTGGAGTGCAATTAATTAAATTGATTCGATTTTTAAAAATTGAATGACATTGAATTAAATCTTATTAGATTGAATTTCATTGGACTGAATTGAATCAAATTGGATCGCCTCGAGTTGAATTGGATTGGGCTGAATAGGAATCAATTGGATTGAATCGAACTCATTTGAATTAAATGCTTTGAACTGGATTAAAAGAAATTGGAGTCAAATGATTGGATTTGACTGCCTTGAATTGAATTAATTACACTGAATTACCTAGAAATGAATTGAATTAGAGTTCATTAAATTGGGTGGGAGTGGATTGAAGAAATGAATCCGATTCAATTTATTGATTCATACTTCTAAACATAGAAAATTTGATCCTTCTTAAATAATGTATGACAAAGGACATTTTAATGCCTAACTGGCAGAACCTCATTACAACTGTTTGATTGAAAGTACACCTACATGGAATACAGGTACATTTATTACATTTAATGTATAGTCAGGATATAAACTCTGTTTCAATTCTTATTTTTCATTATCCAATTACTCATAGTTACATGTATTACAGTGACTGGGGAACTGCTGCAAAGATAGAGAAAGCTCACATGGATGGTCTAAATAGACAGATCCTAGTCGACTCAGATATTGGCTGGCCTAATGGAATTGCCTTGGACTTAGATGGTAAAGTATGATTCATCTATATATATATAAATATATATACCAGGGCGAGATATAATACTGTATTGTTTTGTACTGTATTGGTTTAATGAGATAAAAATCATCAAACAGGCAGCTCAGAGGTGAAATTGTTCAATTTACAGAGTAAAAAGAACATGACATAAAAGTACATTGATAATACATGATCAAATTAAAACTTAACAAGTATTGTTTAAATTGATATGCGAGTTGCAAGTTTCATTGTTAACATAAAATTGCCCTTTGTTTTGAGTACCGTAAAAGAAATACAAAAATTAATGACTTGTTTATTGCAACAATGATAGAGTAGGTAGCCCACAAAGACTGATAGAGATTGTGAGTTGTAGTCATCAATATTTAAGATATGAAGGTTCCTAGTTTAATACAAAGAAAATGGATTATGGGATGGACTGAGCAAATTGTTTTAGTTGGTAGGAAATGTATTATCGGGAGAGGACATAAAATGTAGAATTTCAGTTCAAGCTGGGGATTGGTTGATACTGTATCTGCTCAGTATATTGCAGGGTCTCTAGTTACTAATAAGAATTTGTAAAACTTTCTATCTAGTGTATTTTTACAAGTCAAAATGTCTATATTTTGTATAACTCTACTGGCTGATTGTAAATCGTATATTCTTGTGCAAAAATACAACGTCCTACATAGGAAAATCAGTTGTTTTTGATACACAGCAGAGTAAATATAGATTTTGCCAATATTTTTTACTTTGTCAACAGCTTCAGTGCCATTGAAATTACTTTTTTTAAATATACATATAGCATACCGGTAGATATATAGTCTTATACATATGGTGTACAGTATGTTTGATTTACATGTTTGTGCTATGTTCATGTAGCTTCTAATTTACAAGCAATTACAGGCACACCAATAAGATTTATATTTGTTTTGCTATACATTTAGTTATGTTGTTTTTAATCAAATACCTTTGTATCATTATTCTTTGTAAATTAAAAATGTAAATGTGAAAATTTACTGAAATTAAGCTGAACTGAATGTTGAAACTATATTAACCCAATATTTCTTTTTAATAACCAACACAATGTTGTGAAGCTTTTGTCTGATATACATTGAAATCATCAGCTGGAAAACTCTACTGGGGCGACGCCAAGATGGACCGCATTGAACGCATTAACCTAGATGGAACTGGCCGTGAAATGATCATCAATTTAGGCACCAGGGGTCATCCGTATGGGGTCGCACTTTATGGATCCCATGTTTATTGGAGCGACTGGAAGAAGTACGGACTGATGAGGGCGAACAAGGATGATGGAACAGGCATGGAAGAAGCAGGGCCTCAGACGTTTACAAGGATCAGTGAGATACACATCTATAACTCTACCAGGGAGTTATCAGGTCAGTTAGGGTCAAAGGTTAACTACTGTATGTCTAATGACTAAACTACAAAACCCATATTGATTGACCAGTGTTTATCCTCATGTTGCAGTTGACACCTATACATGTACAAACAAAATATTCAGATGATTCCAGGCAGTCTTTGATAATCAATAATTTGTCTGTAGAACTTTTAATAGCTCAGAGAGTACGTGACTATCACTCATCAAGGGACTATGCGTGTCAGACATATCTTTGTTTATCATGCCTTTAAAAGATATATACGGTATTCACATTGAACCTGTACTTTACGGGACTGATGAGACTAAAATATACAATAGTAAAGTATCATGAATAAATATTTCAGAAATATTGCAATGCAATTACCTTTGATTTTTTTAAAAAGATTATCATACATTTTGTGGAGAATGGTAATCTGTTAAGGATTGTATTTTGACTATTTTTTGTAAAAATTGACTGTCGAGAACACAATCAGTTGAATTCCTTTTATAACAATATATTTCTTGAACAGAGTTATCTTAAAAGTACATGTAGGTAAGGACTTATTTTTGCTGCCATCCACTATCACTGGGTGCATAAACTTTGATGAAAAAACATGATATAACCACCCCTTACCACAACTCTATTTTACTTTCCGTTTAATTTTTGATTTATTCTTTTCTCTGCGATGAGGAAGAATCCTGTTAACAGGTGTTTTTTTTAAATCTTTGGCTCCCTACAGGAAGTAATGCCTGTTCTAAAGACAATGGACACTGCAGTCATCTATGTATTCCTACCCCTACTGGTAGAGTATGCAAGTGTGCTGATGGTATTGAACTGGACTCGGAAACAAATACTACATGTCTTACTTCAAGTAAGCTAAACCTGTATGTTAAGACTACTCAAGGAAGACCAGGTAAAAGGGGAGTCTTTATAATGAGGTGCCTTTAACTCTTAAGCTGCCACCAATACAATGCACCCAGTGCCACAGTGCTAATCTCCTGTGTGCCAAGTTAATCTTAAGGTTGGTTCAAGTGCGTGTTATTTAAATCTTTACAAAAAACAAATCGCTGAATTACTCGAGAAAATCCAATCTGACTGTTGTATACAAATTAAGACGCGTAATCCAAAGCCGATAATCTGATGCACACGATGGTACTTTCAATAGCGCTGCAAAAGCACTCAGCACGGTGCAATGGGCATGAACAATAACTGTTATTACATATGCGCGCTAGCGTGAACAAAGCAGCGTAGCGGTGGCTCGCTCGCATGCACACGGCACTATAACAATAGCGCGCTAGCACTCTCATGGCAGGATAAGAGTTAATACAAGATTGATAGGAAACATATGAAGAGAAAGAAAAATGGTAGTCCTGATAGACAGGTATGTTTTCCCGTCTAGGTGGTTAAGAAAAGCAGATCTTATTGGCAAGACATTAATCTACATTTGCCATTCTCCATTTGCCATTCTAGGTGTTATATGGCCATCAGTAGGAAGGAATTCCTTGAATTCCTTGAGCACTGAAAACTATGTAGCATCTGTCTCTGACAGCTCCTTAGTAATTGGGAACAACTAATTATGCACAGGGTGGACACAGGTGTTGTGGAATAGTAACATAAATAAGTATAATAAGTATTTAATAATAGTAATGATGATGATGATGACATTGGGTATTTGTATAGCACACATATCCCCCAAGCAAGGTGCTCAAGGCGCTCCAATATTACCCTGGCTCTTCTAGGCTACAGATGTCTCTGCTCACAGCATTCAAGTAATACCTTCCAACTGGTACCCATTTATTAACATCTGGGTGGAAAGTGGCGAATGTAGAATAATGTCTTGTATTGCCAAATGACATTAGTCTAGTACATCGCCTTCATGTAATTTGCTAGACTGGGTAACACAAGGTAGAAGATTTGAATTCCTGCTATAGCACCAACATCCTTTGGAAAGCATTAATCGACATGTGCCACTCTAGACCCAGATGAGGTAAATGAGGACCTGATAGGATTATTCCTTGAAATGCACTGTAAGCATTTTGGTTTGTAATTATGTTGTAACTGGTAAAGCGCTATAAAGATGTACCGTATATGAGAATAATGAATTGGTCATTATATGCACTGTGCTCTAATAGTAGTTGCTAAAGTAAAGGAAACATTTCCAAAGCTTTGTGGAAAACACATGTACGATAATAATAAAGACATTTATAACGCGCAACATATCCACCCAGAGGGTGCTCAAGGCGCTTACAATGAGCTACATAATATACTTCGATACAATTATGCTTACATTACATTATAAAAGATGCTATTAGTTAAAGTTGGCCATAAGATAAAGTTTTCAGACTGGCCTTGAAATGGTCTACTGATTAACGATCATAGTGTCTATGTGCTCTACAAAAAGTACCGGTATCATTATTATTGTTATTTTTGTTATTAATATGTTTATTATTTTTTATTTTGTTTTAATTATTATTATTAACCTTGATTGTGAATTGTCGTCTGTAGATCTGACGTGTAATGCGAGTGTATCATTTGGTCGTTTCTTGATGGATGATTGCACAATGGAGCCTGGAAGACGATGTACTGTAGAGTGTATTCCAGGCTATTGGTCTGTAACAGAGGAATATGATGTCCTCTGTATGCCAGATGGAGAATGGGAGATGGATATGGACACATTCTGTACAGGTTAGTTATGTACCACAAGCAATATATTCCATTCAGGTCATATTACAAAAAGGCATTCAGATTAACTTTTAAAATTTGTCATTGTGAGCTACGTAAATCTGGCACAAAATATGTGATAAATGTTGAGAATTTATCACATATTTTATGTCTCTTCGAAGGACACTTAAAAAGAATTATTGATATTAATATAATCAGGATAGTTTCATGATTCTACGTACTAGCTTTGCTTTGATCCATGGTAATCTGCATATTTATAATTCCAATCCTTGCATGAATTCACGATGTTTTGCAGATTGGAAGTTAAATTGGTGTCTATTCTCTATTCCTACGTCTTAGCTCGCACACTAGCTATATGTACAACAAAATTATGCATGAATACAGACCCCGAGAACAATCCAGTAAACTTTCACAAATGTTATGGGTTTCTTTCCAGATTTGGATTGATTACAGACAGGGCTACATGTTACATACCTGCCAACCCTTACAAATAATCCAGAATATTCTGTTTTTCTGAATTTTTAGGACCCCAAAATCTGGAATATTCAGTTTTTTCAAAATTTTGATTTTTTATTTTTGTTTGTTTGTTGCTTAAGCCAAATTAAGCTTGTTTTATCATATGCTGCGATGTGAGAGTTCACGTGTTGCGTGCGTTGAAGGGCTGCATGATTAAGCGGATTTGTATTCGCTTTTTTGCACATATTTACCGCGATTGCCAGTTACACTGCTGCTGCATGTGCGAACGCCTGTTAAGGGTACATATTTCTTATTTTCGAAGACATACCGTGCTAAAAATTCCTAATTCTCATTTTTAAATGTTGGCAGGTATGCATGTTAGGCATTCAAATTTAAGTATCTTTCACCATGCTGGTACTTGAATGTCTATGAATAGGTATTCTTTTTTAATTTTCTTTCAGTGGTGGAATGCCCAGTGGTCAATGTAACAGCCAATGCATCAGTGGTATCATGTGCTGATCCTCCTTTCCAAAACTCAACATGTGCCCATGAGTGTCAGTTTGGCTACAAGTGGAGCAGCGGAAATGATCACCTGACTTGTGAAAAAGATGGCACATGGTCTGGTTCAACACTTTACTGCACTGGTATTAAGTTCCTACCTAATTATTGCAGCCTCTACCTGTATTTCTTTTTCCTTTTTTTAACCTGTATTTAATCCCTCCTGTATACTAGTGGGTACCTGAGAGCATTATGTGTAAAAGGATTCTCCTGAAAGTCACTCTTTGCTACACAAATTCAAAATATATAACAAAGTTGCTTTCTTCGCCTCTTTAAATGGATTTTTGTTTGCCACATGTGCAATTTTGCACTTAAAAATAGGCACCAATTGAGGCAAGGATTGCTTTGTGCAACATAATGGCTTTGCAGTATTATGCACATCCGGTCTTGATTAACTCCTTGTCAACCATTTTTACAGGGGTGTAGTTTAATTATGCTCCGGAAAACTTAAATAATCTTGAAGTCTTATGATGAATACAATATGACACAGTGAGATTATTTGTGTGGCATATACAAAGTTAAAGGAAATACAAAGTTTTGGGAAATTTTGAATATTGGCTGGATAGTGATTCTTTACAATTTTGAAATATTTGGAAGCCTCTGTGGATGTAATATACACACTAAAAAACTTAGCCCCTAAAACACTTCTGCTTTTGAGACAAATCAAATATTAAAATTTACAGGTGCTCCCGGTAAATTTCAATAATAATTAAATAGCGCCTGCGACCATACAATGGTAGCTGCAACCATGAAAATCTCATAATATGTAGTTGTGATATATAACTTCCAAACGGGCATAGCCAGTCGGTCGATTTTTAGTCAAGAAACATTGTTTTATAGCTAAATTAATATCTTGACTTTGAGAGGGAGCTGTTGATGACGATAACTCTAACACTTTACTAAAGTCCCACCGTTGACGTATAAAAGACTCAGTGACACCCTTTGTGCTGATACCAAACGATGAATGCGGTTCAACCTTTAATGAAATAAACAGAACACAGTCATAAGCATTGCGTAATATAAATGCCAATGAACATAGATAAGCTGATCAACTAATATTACATCCTTGCTGTATATAATATACACATTCACTCTCCTTCATGAAATATACATGAGCCTATACATATTCATGAGCTTGACCCTGCATTGACCCCTATAACCTGACCTACTTTCTGTCATAGTAGTATACCCCAAATCTGTCTACCCGGCCAATTGCCATTATAAGACACCAAATTAGCTAGATTATAATCACACAGAGTTTTCCTCAAATTCTTATTAAACCTGTTATAATACCAGGTCAGTCATCATATTTAACTCAACACTGTTTACTTTCACTAACGGCACCCTCGCATGTCTATTCATGCGCTACACAACATACACTGGCACAACGTGAGCTTCGTGCATTAACTCCAACTTTCTAACTCAGATTTAGCCCATTCATATTCCTCCATTTTCATATCTTACAGTTTCAACAAGAAAGAAAACATTTAATTTCAATAATCTTAGGTCGACTTCTACTTACAACATTGGGCTTGTGTGTAAACTGACAAATAACGGTGAACTTCAGTACCAAACAACACGACTTGACAAACGTGTTTCAGCTCCTGAACCAAAACAACTTCGCCCTCAACGGCCCTGCTCAGAAATACGAATAAACTCTCGCTTCTGACGTCACAATGCCCATTGATGTAAATAATACAAAATATCTCTAAACTAGAGATAACATCCCGGCCCCTTAAATGCGAAGTTTTAAAAACTTAACATTTACCCTCTAAATCTAAATCAAAATTCACGACAATCATAAATGTCGTACTTTCCTTGAAATGATTTTACACCTTTAAATCCAGGATTTAAATTCTAGCCTCAAAATGTTATAATTTGTCTGCAATATCCAATACTTCTTCTTACCGGTAATATAAAAAACCCTTTACATAACTCTATTACTGACAAATAGCGTGGTTAAAGGGAATCTGTCTGATTCAACTACAAAAATGTCAAACTGTATGAAAATATGATTACTCATCAATACAACCTGAAATGATTTTTTACATAAACCAACAATTTCTTAGCTGAGCACTGTCAACATGAAACAATGACACTTCTATATAATCTGCATACTTGCATAGTCTCCTTGTGAAATATCTGATTCAATGCACACATAAAGTGCTCACTATCTGAATGTGCAACGTGACAATGCAAAAATAATTTATATCAAGACATCACTATTAATTGTCAAGAAATAATGAAAAGGCATTCAATCTCCAAATTCTCTCGCTATACTGTACTGTACTGCCAAAGGTGCTTTAAATATCGTAAATAATGTCAATTCCAATTAAACCCTTTGACTGACACACGCACAAAAGGCATCAATTATTTGGACAATTGCGAATCTTTGAGTGCTAAACTTTCCTTTATCATTGAATGCATTTTCACACATGGATGAATTCATGGAAATATGAAAGGATGTACACAAGCAAAATACAAAGTTTACAAGATGCTGAAGATAGTCTGCAAGTTCTGCGAGTTCAGATCAAAGTTTATCATAAAGGTCACAGGGTCTGAAAGTTCTGAGATTTCTAAATTATCTCTTCGCTGTGATAAATGTACACCATTCAGCTTCACAATGAAACGTTCTGAACTTGTATGACATTGTCTATCTGGTCAGCGATATATACGCAAAGGGCTAGACGATTGCAGGTGAAACGCGAAAATAACACATTGATCCAAGGTCAAATACGCGAAATTTTTCTGATCCCAGGTCAAATACGCAAAATTCTTCTGATCCAAGGTCAAATACGCGAACAAATATCCCTCATCCGGATTTGAACGTTGAACAACTATGAAAACTTAGTGAATGGTCACATTCGTAGTAGAAACTATTTCTCATTTCAAACAAATATGAGACTTCTTGCTTCACAAATATAATTTCGCGTAATTTTCTGGTACTTTGGTATCACATGCTCCAGGCAATCTTGTGGTATTCATATCATCGAAAAATCAACAAACTTTCACATTTGACTTAGACCTTACACTTGTGACTTTTCCACGGATTCAAGCAAGCACAATTTCTGAACAGGTCGCGTCAAGGCTCCTGTGACTGTTTTCACCTTTGCTGAACGAACCAGCTTATCCTTGCTTGGATAGATCTCGATGACTCTACCCAACATCCATTTGTTACGCGGCATGTCATCCATGATGAGGACTACGTCGTCCACAGCGATATTTCTATTTTCATCCAGCCACTTCTGACGCTGCTGCAATGTTGGCAGGTACTCTTTCATCCATCTCTTCCAGAACACGTCGGCCATATGTTGCACTTGTCTCCACCTTTTACGCGAGTAGAGGTCGCTCTGGTCAAACACACCTGGTGGTAGCTCAGCATTGGGCCTCATCAGTAGCAAGTGGTTTGCTGTCAGTGGTTCTGGATCCCTCATGTCTGTAGACACCACCGTGAGCGGCCGTCCGTTGATGATCGATTCTACCTTGCACATCAGCGTAGGTAGACCCTCATCGTCGAGTACTTGCAGCTTCATAACACCATTCATCACTTTTCTTGTTGTCCGTATCTGTCTTTCCCATGCACCTCCTGCATGAGATGCTGTTGGGGTGTTGAATCGCCAATCGATTCCCCTTTGGAGGAGATTCGCATGGATTTTCTGCTGATTCCACCGTTTTCCTCCTTCTCTCAGCTCACGCTCAGCACCTACGAAGTTGGTGCCATTGTCACATCTGATCAGCTCTGGCCTTCCTCTACGGGAGATGAATCTCTCCAAGGCGTTCAAAAATGAGTCTGTGTTCATGGTATGTAGGATCTCAATATGGACCGCTCGTATGACTAGGCACGTGAAAATACAGCCGTACCTCTTTAGCCGACTTCTACCCTGCTTTACAAAGAACGGCCCAAAACAATCAACTCCAACGTGGCTAAAGGGTGGTTTTCCTGGTGTCACCCTGTCTGCAGGTAGATCAGCCATTTTCTGTCCCACTGGAGCTGCTGCTTGACGTTTACATGTGAAACATTCATTCAGGACTTTACGGACTGTTGGTCTTCCTCTGACTATCCAGTATCGTTGCCTGATTAGAGATAGTACGTACTCCTTGCCTGAATGACCAGACAAAATGTGATAATGTCTCACTAATAGCTGTACAACATGATGATTATATGGCAGGATCATAGGGTGTTTTGCCTGTTCCTCTAACGGTGCATTTCTTAGACGTCCTCCAACATGCATTAGACCCTTGCCTGTGAATTTGACATTTAGCTTCGAGAGTGGACTGGACTTTGCGATGCGAGAGGGCGACGTTCCTCCTGCAGTCAAATTATGCTGTAACACCTTGTACTCTGCAGTGTAGCTCTGACGCTGAACGTACCGAATAACTGCTTCTTCAGCTACAGCAATATCACCTGTCCTAAGTGGCCCTTTGACATCACAGGTGTTCCCTTGAACCTTGCTCTGCAAATGCTGTCTCACTCGCAAGATCCATGCAACTGCTTTCTTTAATCTGTACCATGAGGAGTAGTGCTCTAGCAGCCGGTCCACAGCATTGGATTGATCTGCTTCAGTACTAAACACTTGAATACCCTTCTTCTGTTTAACTTCTGGGTCATTCTCATCAATGGGTGCAGTTGTAGTTGGGTCCTGTGGCCAACTACTCTCAGCTTGGCAAATGAAGTCCGGTCCAACCAGCCACCTGATGTTAGTTTTCAAGTCTTCTGCCCCAATACCCCTTGACACATCATCTGCTGGATTGGAGCTAGTGTCAACATGGTGCCACTGACTGGGTTCTGAGTGGTCTCGGATGACCGCTATCCTATTTGCGACGAAGGTGTTAAACCCTTTTTCTTCGTTTCTAATGTACTGCAGCACAATCGTGCTGTCAGTCCAGAATACTGACCGCACGATTGGTAGCTCTAATTCCCTTCTCAGCATTGAGTCCAGCTTTACTGAGAGAGTCGCTGCCATAAGCTCTAGTCGGGGGATGGTTACTCTCTTTATTGGTGTGAGATGCGACTTTGCAACTAGCAGGCTGCTATGTGCCAGGCCATCACCATTCTTCATTACTATGTATGATGCTGACCCATACGCCCTCTCCGATGCGTCTGAGAAATGATGTAACTCATACTCAGTTACTTCTCCAAAGTCATGAGGCTTGATGCATCTATTCACCTTAAAATCTGCCATCTTGGGTAACTCATCAATCCACTCATCCCATTGGCGTCTTTCTGCATCTGGAATCTTGTCGTCCCATCCAAGATTCATTCTCGTTAGTTCTTGCAGTATCATTTTTGCCTTCAAGACAAATGGGCTGGCATAGCCAAGAGGGTCGTACACTGAAGATATCACACTCAGCAGCCCACGTCGAGTTCGAGGCTTGTCTCTGGGGGTGAACTTGTACAGGAAGCTATCCATCTCTACATCCCAAGTAATGCCTAGGGCCCTTTCAACAGGAAGGGCATCATGAGTGAGGTCTAGCCCTTTAGCATTTTTCGATCGATCTTCTTTGGGTACAGACTCTAAGACCCTTGGTCTGTTGCTCAGCCACTTGGTCAAGTTGAAGCCTCCTTTCGTCAGGCCTTCTTTCAGGCTAGCTGCCAGTCTCACGGCATTCTCCTCGTTGTTCACCGAGACCAGACAATCATCAACATAGAAGCTTCTATGTATCGCTCTTCCTGCTTCTGGAGTGAAGGCATCTGGATGGTCTGCAGCTGTTTGATGGAGGGCAAAGTTACAACAACTTGGGCTCCATGTACCGCCAAAGAGATGAACACACATTCGGTACATTTTGGGCTGTCTCTCCAAGTCACCTCCTGGCCACCACAGGAATCTCATGACGTCTCTCTCAGTTAGGGGGACTCTCACTTGATGAAACATTCCCTCAATGTCCGCCATGAGTGCCACTGGTTGCTGACGGAATCGAACAAGTACTCCTAGCAGGTTATTAGTAAGGTCCGGCCCCTGTAGCACTACGTCATTCAGAGACACTCCTTGGCACTTAGAGGCACAATCAAAGACAATTCTAACCTTGTCCGGCTTCTTGTCTGTCATCACTGGATGGTGAGGAAGGTACCAGACATTACCAC
The DNA here is from genome assembly GCA_035222895.1 of Strongylocentrotus droebachiensis. Classification (NCBI taxonomy): domain Eukaryota; kingdom Metazoa; phylum Echinodermata; class Echinoidea; order Camarodonta; family Strongylocentrotidae; genus Strongylocentrotus; species Strongylocentrotus droebachiensis. Next base: position 52,316 of record JAVYIG010004062.1, read on the forward strand.
TGTCAGGCTTACAATCTTGAGGGACTTCTTCCGCATACTTCTTATCGAGAAGTTGGGTCATGACATCAGCATATTTGGCGTGCAGTTTCCCATCTCTCACCAATCTCCTCTTAAGAGACTGTAGCCTTTGCTCTGCTAAGTGACGGTTATTAGGAAGGCAGGACTTTCTCTCCCTGAAAGGTATGGACAGCTGGTAGTGCCCATCTACCTCCTGTATGGAGTCTCTCCATACTTGTAATGCTCTCTTGTCCTCCACCGACATGCCCTTCGAGTTATCAGCTAGATGCTCCGTGCCTTCCATCTTCCAGAACTTGGTTACCTGTTCATCCAATACCATATCTTGAGCAATGAAATGGGATGATGGTTGATTGCTTGGATGCTGCTGCTGATTTACTGGCCCATTCAGAGTCCATCCCAACACTGTGCGTACGGCATACACTTCCCTTGGTGGACCGAATCTAACTTCTAATGGCTGTAAGGCCTCTGGAGTATCCTGTCCTATTAAGAGCTCAACCTCATGACTTGTAGTGGGAAATTCCAAATCCTTAAGATGTTCCCAATTCTGCACATCTGTGGTGGTAGCAACATTGTTGCTGCTAACATTGATCTCCTTCTTTGTATATACGCATGGCAGCTCTAATTCTTCATGGGTGGAAGGATTCCTGATCTTGAGGCCAACTGCCTTACATTCTATGAAGCTACTTGACTTTTCCAACGTTGAAATTGATAAGACCTTCCTTTTTCCCTTGGCACCAAGTTTTTCAGCTAGTTTCTCTGTGCAGAAAGAACTTGTTGATCCAGAGTCCAATAATGCAAAGGTATGAACTGTCAAAGATCCATCAACAGCTCTGACCTCTACTGGAACAATAGGTAGAGCAATCTTGACATTTGTGGCAGCACTGGTGCTCTCTGCAAAGGAGGTCTGCACATCTACCGGTGGCTCCGCTGTATCGGAGTCTTTCTGTACCACTCTTTCAGTTGGGAAATGAAGGAACCTGGTGTGTTTTCTATTACATCCCTTCACGGAACAAGTCCGATTTAGAAAGCACTTGTGGCTTTGGTGGCCTGCCTTCAGGCAATTGTAACACAGACGGTAATCTCTTGCTAGCTTGAAACGTTCTTCTACTTTAAGTTCTTTAAATTGATTGCAGGAAAAGAGATCATGTTCTTCACTGCAAACTACACATTGCTTTACTTCCTCGTCATTTTGGCCAACGTTAATTCCATGAGAGGAAAAAGATCTCTCTCCCCGGGACACTGCCCCTTTAGATCCTTGAGCTTCCTTCTTTCGGTCATCGAATAACCCTCCAAACACTGGGTCATTGACTTCTTCGGCAGCTTCGAGGACCAACTGCACCAAGTCAGACAAATCGGGTGATCTTCCTCGGTGTCGGATGCCCTTCACCACCTTCAACCATCTGCTCCTCAGGAAATATGGGAGCCTCTCCACCATCTTTACCAGTTCACGTTGGCCCCCGATCTCCTGCATGAGATCGAGTGCACTGAGGGTCTCCTCACAGATTTTCAACTCATCTGCATAGCTCTGTAATCCCTTGATGTCGTTAGGTCTTATAGCAGGTCCATTTACAACCTTGGAGATCCATGCTTCTCCAATCTTGAACTTACTACCATAGCGTTCCGATAGTAGTTTTCTTGCCCTTCTATATCCTGAAGAGGGTTCCACCATCAAGCAGCTCTTGATGATGGTCTTGACCTGATCTGTACAACACTGGAACAGCTTCATGAGCTTTGTCCCTTCCTGAAGTGAGGACCCTCCGATCAAGTTGTCGAAAGATGTTACAAACTCATGGTAGTGAAGAGGATTGCCATCAAACTTCATAACCTCTGCACTCGACAAACTTATGGCCTCTAACAGACGCTGCTGTTGAACTTGAATCTCTAACTGATTGTTCATGTGGAGACTGGTATTGGAAAGAGACTTTGTCTGAGCCGAATCCTCATGAACCGGGTAGGCGATTGTTGAATCCAGATCCTTCGGCCCATGGATCGTAGGTGGGTTCACACGCTGCTGTGTGTGAGATAACATCTGACCTTCATTTCCAGCAGGTTTGGATGCATTCAGATCTGACTGGATGGGAGAAGGAATGTTGTCCTTCAGTTCTTGACCTATAGAGGGGGCCTCTCCTTGAACTTGATGGCCAGCTTTATGCTGGCTGACGCTAGTAATAACACTTCCTTTGTTATGACGACTTACATGTGAAGAACTCTCCTCTTCATAAAGACTGCTGTAAACATACTCTTCAGCCTTGGCGATATCCAGCTTGGTCTGTAGCTCCATCTGGATTTTCTTCTGTTTCAGCTTGAGCATCTCGATATCCAACTCTTGCTGTCGACGTAAACCTTCAGCCTCCGCCGTCAATGCTGCACTTCTTGCCATGGCCTTGGCACGTAAACGAGAGCTGGAACTAGAAGATGCACTGCCTGCAGACTTAACGATGCTTCCACACTGACTGACCGAGTCTTCTGGATTGACATCGGGCAAAGTCTTGGGCTCTACAACACTCATCTTGAAAGGGCGACGCGTTCAATCCAAAGGACCCTTGTTGTTGAACTGATGATGACGATAACTCTAACACTTTACTAAAGTCCCACCGTTGACGTATAAAAGACTCAGTGACACCCTTTGTGCTGATACCAAACGATGAATGCGGTTCAACCTTTAATGAAATAAACAGAACACAGTCATAAGCATTGCGTAATATAAATGCCAATGAACATAGATAAGCTGATCAACTAATATTACATCCTTGCTGTATATAATATACACATTCACTCTCCTTCATGAAATATACATGAGCCTATACATATTCATGAGCTTGACCCTGCATTGACCCCTATAACCTGACCTACTTTCTGTCATAGTAGTATACCCCAAATCTGTCTACCCGGCCAATTGCCATTATAAGACACCAAATTAGCTAGATTATAATCACACAGAGTTTTCCTCAAATTCTTATTAAACCTGTTATAATACCAGGTCAGTCATCATATTTAACTCAACACTGTTTACTTTCACTAACGGCACCCTCGCATGTCTATTCATGCGCTACACAACATACACTGGCACAACGTGAGCTTCGTGCATTAACTCCAACTTTCTAACTCAGATTTAGCCCATTCATATTCCTCCATTTTCATATCTTACAGTTTCAACAAGAAAGAAAACATTTAATTTCAATAATCTTAGGTCGACTTCTACTTACAACATTGGGCTTGTGTGTAAACTGACAAATAACGGTGAACTTCAGTACCAAACAACACGACTTGACAAACGTGTTTCAGCTCCTGAACCAAAACAACTTCGCCCTCAACGGCCCTGCTCAGAAATACGAATAAACTCTCGCTTCTGACGTCACAATGCCCATTGATGTAAATAATACAAAATATCTCTAAACTAGAGATAACAGGAGCTATTGAATGAAAAGAGTTTATTAATTACAATTTCATCACTTTAGACTTGATTTCAACCGCGACAACAATCACTGAATATTGTAGGATCGCATATGTTTCCAAGATGTTCATTTGAACTAAATTCATGATCCCATACCCAAACTTTGTAATACCTTTAATCTATATTTAAATTACCAGTAGATTTATTCACAGTTTATTGGTTTTTTTTTATTTATACATTTACTTAATATCTACAATTGTTTTATTTTTGATATCTTCCACAATGCATTTGCATATCATGAACCTCTTAATGAATTGCATTGAATCTGTACATATTCTCTTCTATGTGCCAGAGCCTGTGATTTAAAATAATGTTTGATTCTACATGTACAATATTATTAGGAAATGATTGATGAATGCAAATATTTTTTTAGCATATATACTTTATTTTTCATTTCTCCCAACAACTTTTTCCTTACCCATTCCAGTGGTGACTTGCCCTCCGCTAGTGAATTCAGACAATGGAATGTACCATCCGCTTAACTGTACCACAAGTGGGGGACAATATGACGATCAGTGTGTATTATTTTGCCAAGATGGTTATAGCCATGTGGGCACATTTATACGAACATGCGGGCTGGATGGGCATTGGTCAGATGAGGAAATCAGTTCATCATGCATTGGTAAGAAGGGATAGAGGGAGGCAGGGGGTAGAGGTTATACTCATATTGCTTTATCCACCCCCCCCAAATAGATCTATGAGAAGAACAAAACACAAAAAATACTTTTGAATATTAGAGGGTGTACATGTACTTTTTAGGCATATCACTCAGGCAGTTACATAATGGTACATGTACATTACATTAGCACTGAGGAGAGGAGCTTATGAAATTAACATAATACTAGAATCGTTGATAACTTGACATTTATACATGTAATTTCTCTTTAAATATTATTTTCATCTTATTGGAATGAGAATTGTTTAAATACATTTTGTATTCATTCCATATATTTCCAATTTTTCACGAAATCTGTATTTAATTTTTTATTTGTTTTTGTTTTACTGTGTTTCATTCTGGAAAGCTATGACTATGATTCAAATGATTTCAATTTATGTTACATAATTCAACATGTAGCTTCTCTATGAATAATTATTTTCAATGTTAATTCAAACTTCTTTTTTTTTTTTTGGGGGGGGGGGTGGTCGTTATACCTTGTAACTTTATCCTTCACTTGATAGTACATCCTTTGCTTCCTTTATAGACACGGATCCCCCAAGTTTTGGCAACACTTGCCCTGAGAACCAGAATGTAACAGCAGACCGCGGCATGGCCTACGTGGTGCTGAACATACCAGACCCCATAGCAGAAGACAACTCAGGGGAGCCAGTGACGTATCTCAGATCAGCTACGTCTCCCTACCAACTTGAGGATGGCGAGAATATCATCACAGTGGTTGCTCTGGATGAGGCTAATAATACAGCCACCTGCAACTTCAAAGTCAATGTGACAGGTTAGTCTGTACTTGAAAGTCAATGTGACAGGTTAGTAAAGTCAATGTGACAGGTTAGTCTGTACTTGAAAGTCATGTGACAGGTTAGTCTGTACTTGAAAGTCAATGTGACAGGTTAGTAAAGTCAATGTGTCAGGTTAGTCTGTACTTGAAAGTCAATGTGACAGGTTAGTCTGTACTTGAAAGTCAATGTGACAGGTTAGTCTGTACTTGAAAGTCAATGTGACAGGTTAGTAAAGTCAATGTGACAGGTTAGTCTGTACTTGAAAGTCATGTGACAGGTTAGTCTGTACTTGAAAGTCAATGTGACAGGTTAGTAAAGTCAATGTGACAGGTTAGTCTGTACTTCAAAGTCAATGTGACAGGTTAGTCTGTATTTGAAGTCAATGTGACAGGTTAGTCTGTACTTGAAAGTCAATGTGACAGGTTAGTCTGTACTTGAAAGTCAATGTGACAGGTTAGTCTGTACTTGAAGTCAATGTGACAGGTTAGTCTGTACTTGAAAGTCAATGTGACAGGTTAGTCTGTACTTGAAAGTCAATGTGACAGGTGAGTCTGTACTTGAAAGTCAATGTGACAGGTTAGTCTGTATTTGAAGTCAATGTGACAGGTTAGTCTGTACTTGAAAGTCAATGTGACAGGTTAGTCTGTACTTGAAAGTCAATGTGACAGGTTAGTCTGTATTTGAAGTCAATGTGACAGGTGAGTCTGTACTTGAAAGTCAATGTGACAGGTTAGTCTGTATTTGAAGTCAATGTGACAGGTTAGTCTGTTCTTGAAAGTCAATGTGACAGGTTAGTCTGTACTTGAAAGTCAATGTGACAGGTGAGTCTGTACTTGAAAGTCAATGTGACAGGTTAGTCTGTATTTGAAGTCAATGTGACAGGTTAGTCTGTACTTGAAAGTCTCTTCATATTTTGTTCCTCAAGATGTCAGAGTTCCACATTTTAATAGATACAATATTGGGATGAAAGGGGTAGGTGGTATGATAAGTAGGACATTTACATTCAGATTAAACCATAGCTTCATCATGCCTGCGAGTTTGTAATTGATGTGACAGGTTTGTCTGCACTTGACAATCTCTTCTTCATGTGCCTGAAGATGTCCAAGTTCCCAAATGTTCATCTATTGTTAGATATGATATTGGGATGGGGGGGGGGGGGGGGGGTTATGACAAACAGAACACTTTATACATTCATCACATTAACCCATAGCGCTTCATTATGTCTTTATAGTGTAATATGGCATTACTAAACAATGAAGCAATATTCTTTATTACGGAGGTATATTCCTTTTTTCCTCTCTCTCTCAGTGAACATTTTTCAAAGATCATGACTTTGTATGGAATATATTTTATGTACTTGAGTAGCAGGACATTCAGAAATGATCTATGCAGTCAAATTACTATGTGGTTCAGATTCATGAGCTTTCTTGCAGTGGTATAATTCAGTCACAATTGATACAACACTAAGTTTTTGCAATGCCAATTTCGAAAGCTTCGTGTCATTAATGGCTGTTCTTAGCAATTTGCAAAAGTTTCTGGCCGCTTTATATTATTGTCAACCTCGCACAAGTCGACATCACATGTGTCAAATAACTGCTTAAGTCAATGAAAATAAAGAGTCCCATTTTTTTCTATATAACTCACATGTGTTAATCCTCTGTATTACCGGTAGTATTTTTAAAGTCAAATAATCGCCCAACTTGATTAAACTCCTAAAACAGTTACAAAGAGAAAGCATTGAATTCACATCACAAAAGTGGAATGAGGCCACAAAGTGTGATCAATTACTGTCAAAGAATGTGTCATACACTGATTTTGTTGACATAATATACCCCTGCTCTCCAGATTTTCTGGAATGCGCTCCTCCGTTCCTCTCTCTCCCTCTCTCTCCTACATACCGCCTCTCTTGCTCTCTCTCCTTACTGACGTTTCTCCATCTCTCTCTCTCTCTCTTTCTCTCTCTCTCTCTTGTAACCGCCTCTCTCTCCTACCGATATTGAGAACAGAAGGAAAAGGAAATGACTGAAAACAAACTTTAAACAAAAAACTTAAAATATTTCAAAGATAGTAATGGAAGAAGAAATAAAATATAAAAAACAACAACTTGTAAATCAAGCATGAAAATCGTCATACTTTGCACATGTGTGCTTGTTTGTTGGGCATGAGGCATGCCGATGTCTTCAATTTACTACTCATTGGGATCAGAGATTTGGAGAGGATCACCACAGCACGCACTGAATAACTTGTCTATACACGTTTTCAAGAGGGAGAAAGATGAATGGGATATCATGTACTAAAGCGCTCAGAAACTCATCTGTACTTCTGAACATGAGTGACTAGCGAATAACTGAAATTCATGATAAAGGCAGTTACGAAAATAAGATCGAAAAAAGGGCAATCTATTTTGATTTGTATGACCTAGATTTCCTTTTTCAATGTCCATAAAAGTAGGTAGGGTTGGTTGGTATTTGCATTGCCCTGATTTTTACAAAGAATATCTTTTGTTTAAAATGTGTTCAATTATTGCATTTTGATCTGGAAATCGGACATAGGTTGGGGTTGTTGCACAAGCTGTTTGGGGTTGTGATCACAGTTTACGACGCCTTGGCAAGGTGTCGAGGGGCTACAGGTCAGTTATGCCTAGGGACAACATACATGTACATGTAGTACACATGTGTAAGTTGTATTTCTATGACTTCTGCGCAAGTCAAAGATTGCCTAAGTCTACACATTCCACTCGGTCCCGCCCGTCAATGTTGCTTTTGCGAGGTTGAATTTAGTTTCATATCATGTATGTTTGACACAAAGAAAATAAGCATATTATTTGTTGCCTATTGTATTTTTCCCCAGTGAAATATTGTTCTTACCTGAGTGTGCCTTTGAATGGAGATATTGCTGGTAACTGCAGCTATCACTATGGTTCAGTCTGTAATTTTACCTGTAACTATGGTTACCGTCTCATTGGATCAAACACAAGGACTTGTGACATGGGAGAGTCAGATGGCAGCCAGCCAACATGGTTCGGCCAGAAAGTCGTCTGCGAAAGTGAGTCCCTCCAATTTTGTCATTGATGTAATAATTGTATCTGTTAATTTCTCCCTCACTTTGACTTATTCACACAGGCCTTAAAATACAATGGAGGATGAATACTGTACAAGGGTCTCTTGAGTGCCCAATCATCTGTGTGTTATAAGATACAGAAAATAGAGCACAGTACACTTTAAACTGAAAACTGGAGCTTTACTATGGCATATGTAAATATGCCTTGAAATAGATTTGGCATTCGCTAACAGAAACCCAAATTTATCCTAAAGGTTGAATTGAGTAGATTTTTGACCCAAAATACTATCAAAAGGCAAATGTGCTATTGAGTTCAATACTGTAATGGATTCATAGATATATTTTCATCTAGATAAAGAAATATGACAATCAGAGAAGAATGCTAAAAGTGAACTGGTAATGTTCTATTTGAGTACTATTCATGACTTTGATTTCAGCTATCCAGTGTCTGCATGCACCCCATAGTACCATCTAAGCTGGCAAACAGGCTGCAAGCCCTCCTATAACCCAGGAGTACCTCTGAACAGGGCTGTTGTTATTCCAAGAATTTCATTGTTCTAGAAACATGAATGCGATCACAAAGATTTTCCAAAAATCAATTTCAGACAATTTCTAAAGCCGTGTGTAATGAGCAACATGCATGACAGCCAGTTTCTATTAGTTATACTGATTTTATCCCGTTGAAGAAATAAGCGTATAATGCCAGGTAAGGGCAGTTCCTATCTATGTGCATTCCGATCTAGCCAGAAAAAAAGGCAGTGATAAAGTTCATTGAACTCTGGCTAATTAGGTCACCGCAAAGTATTGTGGGACTGCTAGGTCAACCCGGGATTGTAGTGTCGCGCGCGTCGGGGTAAAATATTCCGTGATCACTCCTATTTCCGGTTTCTCCCCGGTATGTGCACTCAATCGGAACTGGGTGTGTTTCTACCTACGTTATCCGGTTAGCTTCCCCTGCATTATCCTTCTAAAAGAAGGATAATTTTGCCGGTGAACGCCTAAAAGCTCTCCCTGGCATTATCCGGATAATGCCGGAGAAATTGTGTTTCTATTAGGACAAATTTATCCATCGGCCATTAACCGGATAATGGCTTTAGATAGAAACACGCCGATCGACATAATCTGAAGATACTTTGTATTCAGAGCAATACAAGAGGGTTTGCCTTTGAGTTGGTTTCTTGAAAGTCTTTTTGATTATGTACTATTTCAGGTATCCAGTGTCCGCATCCTGTAGTTCCATCCAAGGTGGCAAAGACTGGTTGTGAGGCCCCCTATACACCAGATGAACAGTGCACCTTCATGTGTGATCCTGGTTACTTCAGAGTCAATGGGTCAGACTTGCGGACTTGCCAGGTGAACGGGTCCTGGTCTGGAGAGAACTTTTACTGTGAAAGTAAGTGAGAAATGTGTCCCACGTACAAGCCCTTTTTATTCAGAATCTAATTGAGTACTGCATGGTCATGAGATTACACTGAAAAAGAAACTGGAAACAATTGGCAAGGTCGATTATGAGGTACACAGGAATCTACATATACTGTGAAGTTTTGGAAACATAATATTAAAAGGGAATCGAATCAGTCTTGACTCGGTCTTGCTGCAAATCACATTCACTGCACATAGAAATGGGTATATTGGAGTATACACACAATTTAATGTTTGGTCCAAGTATTTCAGAAATTTATCATCACATTTCAAATACCGGAATGAGGAATTTATGTAGCAATAAAAATCAATATTTTCTCAATTTTAATATTGATTCTTTCATGTTTGTTTTGTAGGCAGGAAGTGTGATCCCATCCCACCATTTGAGCATGGGGTGATAGAGCCATCATCTTGCAAGACTATAGGAGGAACGGTTCATAACATCTGTACGCTGTCTTGTACAGAGGGGTATAGATATCAAGGACAGAGAGAACATACATGCCAGGAGATTGGAGGATGGAGTAACTATGATGACTCACACATCTGTGAAGGTTGGAACACATTTCTTCCAGTTCCCTCATATTTTATATATTGAATAGATGTGATACTTCACTTTTTATGAGCCATTGGAATGATATCCCTGTGCCGTATCATGCAATATTCATACCAGTGGGTGTTAGACTATGTACATTTTTCCTGAGATTGATTGATTGATGTATACAGGCGTTAAAAGGGCTAGAATGTAGCTAGTCAAAGACTGGAAATTAGTAATTTTGCAGAGGTCTTGTGTTCCACAAAGCGATCCTTCTGTTATCAGATGCACCCGTGGGAAATGAGCGACTGTGGTAATCGGCACTTGTGGCAAAGAAAAGTTTAATTTTGTTATCATAGTGCTAAGAAAGTTTTCTTGTATTCTCCAAGGTACGTACTATCTGATTGACTACATGTGTAGGTAATTTGGGCTATACTAGTGAATATCTTACGTAATGGCACAAATGCTTTGACTCTGACGCAAACTAGAGGTGTCATAGTCGAGTCATCTAATCACTTTTACTAGAGATGCAATCCCAGCATGGTACTTCATTATATCTTTGAGCAAGGCGTTTAATCTATATTGCTCTTCTCCACCCAGGTGACAAATGGGTACCCAGTAGAATGCAAATTTCATTTTTTGGTATTAGCATATGTGCACATTTCAAAATGCCAACTGGCTTGAAAGCTCCCGAAAGGAGTGATTGGTTGATAAAAAAGTTAACCAGGTTCAATAAGTCTTGGCTCCTGTACATGCATGAGCATTGAAAGACTGAATGAGAAAAGTTTGGGTTCGCGACATCAGATTTTGAAGGACTTGAGATTAATAAACAGACAGTCCTAGGCATATTGGAAATGCAGTCACATTCATCTACTTTTTAACTTAATTATGTAGCCTAATTCTAAAGTCTTATTTCATGTTTCAGATGTCACAGCCCCACATTTCAACGGTACTTGTCCGCAAGATAAAACGATTACTGCTCCAGCCGGCATGACAGAAGTGGTCGTAACATGGGATATGCCTCAACCAGTAGACACCCATAGTGAGATTTATAACTTCACTTCATCACGGCAGCCAGGTGTTACCTTACCCGAAGGCACTCATGCTATCATTATAACTGCTACGGATTCAAATGGCAACACAGCAACTTGTCGCTTTTATATCACTGTCCAACGTAAGTGCAGGCAGTGATAAACTCCTTTTATATAATAGTTGTATAGAGTATTTATAATTTGATAAGTCCACATTACTAATATGCTCAAGGGACAAAAGAAATAAAAATTAGAGCATGAATATAAGTTTTTCTGTTTTGTAAGCACATTCATAACAATTTTCTGTGGATATTGAATCCTTTTTTTTTACAGAAAGAGGGATTATGTTTAAATGTCTTAGAATTTGTCTAGTTTAACCCTATCTAGCCCGGGGGATAATTTTTTAACGCAAAAAATCTTGCACCGAAATTTTATGACTTTTTTCTTTTGAGTCTTGCGCATCTTTTGAAAGAAATTTTTTGAAAATCGGACCTACCATTACAAAGTCACGTGTCCTTTTGTCTTTGCATGTCAGCCCAAAAATCGCTCATTTTTGTGATTTGTGTACAAAACATATAGAAATCTCATTTTTCAAATAAAGAGATAAAACATTAGTTATTTGGTCTTGTTTATAGTTTAGGTGTTTATTTAGGGGTCTAAATAGTTGAATTATAGTTGGAAATGAAATAAAACAACAAAAACTATAAAATACATAAGAAATTATCAAAACAATAGATAACATAAAGAATAACCTGGCACTTCCAATTTTTTTGGCTGTATTATTATCCCAAATGGTCTAAATAATATATGTAGTAAAATTAATGTTTAAATATAAAGAATATATGATTTATGGATAAAAATGTGAATGTTATTACCATATTTGCATAAATTACCATAAATATGCAAATGAGTGAATTTTTCAAAAAAATTGGAATTACCGTAGTATTCTATACACTTCACTTGACATGCATGCAAATTTTTGCGGCGATAGGTCGTTTCACGGCGGAGATTATAGGGTGGGGGGGGGGGGGGGGGGGGGCCTTAGAAGCCCCCCCCCGGGCTATGCAGTTTCAAAATAGCGTGGGCTATATGGGGTTAAGAAAGTTGTCTTAGCCGTATTCTAAAGACGTTAAACATTTTGTCTTAGCTTAAACTACAGATAAAAAATTATGAGATCAGAGGACATTATTTTGGAAAGTCAAGCGACTCAACTGCAGCTCGATTTGCCTGTTCAATTTTCATGTTCAAATCAAAATTGCTCCCTACAAAAGCTATACACAAACATAAGGGACCTCACATTATGCCAATGACACACCATTCCTTTTCTCCGCATTTTTTATTCCAAGGACAATAAATAACTTCTTTGTTTTTCTTTGCTTCTTAGGTTTTCTATAGATTCTCTACAAACAAATAATACAATTCCACAGGCAATATTGATATACAGGCCCTTCTGTGCCCTGAGCCGATGGACATTACCGTACGCGTAGCTTACGTGGATATAGGTCAACTGATAACCTGCACTGCATCCATACTTTTTTATGCCATAGCTGTGTGCATACACAGCACTGTCCAGCAAGATAATTTAACATCCTCAGGAGTGTTGTTTAGATATAGGGTAGAATTCTTACTTATGTGAGATATCTCTATTGTATTGGAATGCAAGCTTTTGAAGCATTTTTTCTTAAATAAAATGACAGAATAATTACTTTCTCTTAGGGTAAAATTCTCATCCCCCAATGTTTTTATAGAATACACAATTATATTTCGCCAAGACTTTTCTCTTAGCAAAAAGAAAAAACTCTTAGATTTCATACTTAATAAGTTTATTGAATACAGGCCATGATTTTTTTTAATGAAATGACTATTAAATAATTATTAAATGTGTTTGAGAGGCTTAATAATTCAAATACTTGTTGTATAGATCTACAGTTTCTGACAATGAAATACATTCAAAATTATTTCCTGATGCTGAAGAAGTGAAAGAGTATGGCAAGTAAACCTTTATTTTGTACAAAATATAGGTATATTCCTAAGGTTTCAGAATGGTGGCATCTAATGTTCACATCAGGTCTCTCTGCTTTGTACAGACATTCAGAGTAGCTTTTTGAGATTGTATAATTCTTCTCCATTCATTCCACAGTCATCAGATGCCCACAGGAATTTCTTCCAAGTAATTCCCGCTGGGTTGAAAACTGTTCCCAACTTGTTGGCACAAACTGTACATTGGCATGTCGCCTTGGTTACAATCTGTCTGGGGCAGCGACTAAAAAGTGTCTTTGGGATGAACGGAGCTTGGCTGGAAACTGGCAGTGGATGGGTAACGACCCAGTTTGTCAAGGTACATGTATGCAATAGACTTGTCATTATAAAAAAGGATGATAGTAGTTATGATGATGATGATGATGATGATGATGATGATGATGATGATGGATGATGGATGATGATGATGATAATGAGAATGGTTGATGATTAATGATGAAGATGGAGATGATCAATGATGATGAAAACGATGATTGTGGTGATGATTATGATAATAGAGATGATGGTGGTGATGATGATAATGATGATGATGATGATGATGATGATGATAATGATAATGATGATGATGATGATGATGATGATAATGATGATGATGATGATGATGATGGTGATGATGAAGATGGTGGTGGTGGTGGTGGTGGTGGTGGAGATGATCAGTGATGATGATGATGATTGAGATGGTGATGGTCATGTGGTGGTTTTGATGGTGGTGATGGAGCTGATTTTGAGTGGTACTGAGTTACTCTAGTAATGATGGTCGTGATGGATTTATTTTTTATAAAGATATATTTTGAGAATCTACGAATAAGAGTTTGTGTAGTCAAAATGATCAGAATGAGTTTGGGGAATATAAAGTCTTAGATTTATGATTGGTCGGAATGATCAGTGCTAATAGTTTTGATTGTATTTTTGTGTAAATTATGATTTCCCTTTTTCTATTTTTTTTATTTTTTTATATTTTTTATTTCTATTCTCTTATTCTTTCTTCTTTATTTCTTTTTGCCGATACATGTTTTTTCCAGTGCACTGATTAAAACAATTTTTTTTTCAATTTTGTAAAGTAAATAAGTAAATTGAATATTGGATGAATTGCATTTATAATCATATACAAATAGATGATAATGGATACATGATACTTTATTTCGAGTGATTTGCCATCAATAGTGCACAAATCTGTATTTTATATTTCATTTAAAAAAAAAAAAAATGTGGGTGCCCCTTATACATCAAATGTACCCCCGTAATGGTCTTAACCCATTGCTTATGGGAACCAGCTGGATCCTCTATTAAGCCTATGTATTGGGGGAACTCATTAGTCATTGAGGTCATTCATTTATGTATGACCTAGTACATAATAATTTACCTCACTGTTTGACGGATTATTGTGATAAAATTGAGCATAGATACAATACAAGAAAAAGAGAAAAGGGCCATCTACGTATACCACTGTATAAAACAACACAAGGCAAATTTTCAGTAACTTGTGTAGGAACCCGATTATGGAATGAACTTCCCGATGAAATCAAAAACAAAGGGTCTAGAAACACTTTTCGTAAACATCTCAACGATTACTTGATGAATAAGTGATTGAATTATGCAAGTACACATGTATATATTGTAAATAATCTCCATATTACATTTTTGTTGTTTTTTTTTGTCAAAAAAATGCAATTTTTTGTATAAATAATCTGTAGATACATGTATCTATGACTTTTTAACCTGGTATATCCTCTTCATAATTATATTTGGAGTGTAGAAATTGTGCTACGGTATTACTCAACATGTATACTTCTACTGTCAAGTTTTATTTTTTGATAATGATATATTTATTTTTGCCAAGTGTGTGCTAAGAACAGGGGCCAGACTCGACTAGCACATGTGCTATTATTTGGCTCCTTTTCATCACCTTCTATATTCTATGAGAAAAGACATATGTCTAGCATATCAATACTTTGTTAGGTTTTTCTTTAATATGATCTATAATATTCATTTATGAACATGTACCATTCACGATGTATTCAAATGTTTAATCACTGATGTTATTGATGATGAATAAATAAAATCAAATCAAATTCATGAGATTCAGTATCCTGGGGCCGGTGTTATATTGCCGGCATCAAATGTTTGTATATATTTTCAGAATTAATTCGATAAAAATTTGTATTGGATTTATGAACTTAGATTATTGACAACTTACAGGAAAACTGTGTCATTGTACTCTCTTAGGTGTTGACTTTACACGTAAATGCAGCATGAATACAATCATAAATCTTTACAATCATTAACTAACTGCCGTCTTGCTATTTTTTTTCTTCAGCTGTGACATGCCCTGCTTTCCCAGTTGATCGAAGTTCAATGATAGTGTTTGGCTGTAACGTCAGTCCGAATAACCAAGCACCTCAACCCTATGGGACTCGATGCAAGGTCTTATGTATCAAAAGTACTAGTCGTCCTTTTATGGGATTCTTTCATGGAGGCCCAGCCTTCCTCACAGCAAGATGCCAGGAAGATGGCAACTGGTCTCCAGATATCCAGTGCACAAGTAAGCATGCTCTGACGAGCGCAAAACATCAGTCATCTTTGAATGCTGGACTGAAGCTGCCTTTATTCAGCTCACTGACCCTATTATGTGCTGACAGAAAGAGTTTGTAAGGACTCTCAAGTCATTCTAGCTAGCATTGCTACATGCAGCCTGTTTTCATCAAACTGCTGGCACTAGGTCTACCTTCTAGCAGCCAATCACAGCCTGTTATTATTTTGTGCGCTTTGTCCTTTAGTTTCCGCTTTATCTCATTTCAACTTTCTGTTCATTCTTGCAGAAAAGTTTAGTACGGTGTGTCTTTTTTTGTTACTATTTTACTGTTGTATATGTCCACCAACAGATATCGATGTACATGTATCCAGCTCCTTGCATTCTCTCATATCTTCTAGTAATCTTACTGCAGAAGGCCCATTCTATAATAATTTGGTTTTAATTACTGCTCTGACTGTGAGCCTTGCAATTATTATTACCTCACCATTGCCAGGTACCCATTTAACACACCCCAGTAGAGAGCAGCCAATGTAGGGAAAACACCTTGTCCAAGTATGTAAGCAGGGAGTGAAGATCAAACTCCAGTCTTTTATAAGAGTCAAGAGCTTTCAATAATATACTGTACATGCACTATAGTCACAGGCGTAGCCAGGATTTTATAATGGGGAGGGGGGGGGGGGGGGGGCAGACGTGAAGAATCAACTAATGGTTTATTTATGGTTAATCTATTAAAAAAAACAGAGCCTCCCGGGTGGTCCAGAGTGACACACCTGGTGGTCCAAACTTTGAGAATCCCTGTTCTAGACTGTCAATCTCAGAAAGAGAGGAAGGAAATTTATAACTACGTATGTCACTCTGTAGGTACAATATTTATTTATTTTATTTATTTATTTATGCATGCATGCATGTTCACAATTTCACAATTCATTGAAGTTAACATCACATGAAAAATGAATATAATATAACAAATCATTTTCAATTTTACAATCCATTTGAATTAACTTCACGTGAAAAAGAATATAACATTGTTTTATCAAAGACAAGTTGCAACTAATATACAGTTTGAAGAATGAACACACAAAGGTGATGAAACATAAGCAAATAGAGCTTGAATCGTTACAACACCTTTCAAATATATAATATATGACAAATAAAATTCCTAAAGTTTTGTTGTAGTGAACTATTTACAAAGTTTAAAAAAAGAAAGAAAAAAAAAGACTTTGTTAAGCCTAGTAACAAAATTATGTTAGATTTAATTAGAACTGATATATAGATTATAATGTAAGTAATATCTTACATCTGTGAAATGGTAATACATTTCAGTGCTCTTTTAAAGGAGTTTGTTGATTTTATATTTTGAATATCATTAGATAAAGAATTCCATACATCTGGACCTCTGTGTCTGATTGATTTTTCTGCTAATGTAGTGTGAGGATTGACCACATGTAAATTTGATGACTGCCTTGTTGAATACGAATGAACCATGTTATTAGGTTGGAACATTCAAGATAATGACGTAGGTAATAATTTGATATTAAAACGGAACATAAATATGGCAATTTGGAGGAAGTTAATATCATCAACCTTTAAGCATTTCAGTTTAACAAATAGTGGGGTAGCATGGTCACGATAACCAGCTCGGGTACATATGCTTACAGCTTTCTTTTGCAGCAGAAAAATATTATTAGTCACACACTTGGATGTTGCCCATAATATGACTTACTTAAAAGACATAAATGCCATACTGGAGTTTGAAATGATGACTTCTGGGAGGTGTTTCACAAAACTTGTCATCAGTGGCAAATGACAGTTTTTGTCTCGCCTGCGTAGCAAAAAGCAAGACATACAAAATGTAGGCACCGCTTTTCCGGTGGCGTCGGTGGCGACGGCGTCAACATTTGAAATTTTAGTATAATTTTGAAAGTATAAGTTCTTATTCAATGAAACTTGGACCAAATGGTTATCAAGTATCCTCAATGATTTGAGTAGAATTTAAGGTCACAAAGTCAAGGTCAAAGGTCATTTCAGGTCAACAGACTTGGACTATGTTGTGGCATCATCATCAAAACTTACCAAAAGGTTACCATTTTGAATTTGTATCATAATTTTGAAAGCATACATTCCTATTCCATGAAACTTGAACATAGGGGTTATCAAGTATCATCAATCATTCGATTAGTCTTTTAGGTAACAAAGTCAAGGTCAAATGTAATTTAAGGTCTGCAAACTGTGGTATCAACCTCAAGATTTTGAATTTTTAGCATAATTTCAAAAGCGTTTGTTCAAATTCCATGAAACCTGTACACAAGGGTTATCAGGTATCACAAATCATATGACGCAAATTCCAGGTCACAAAGTCCAGGTCAAAGGTCATTTTAGGTCAGTAGACTTGGATTATGTTTTCGCAACCATGTAAGAATTAATAAATCAATTTGTATTATTTGTTCATATTCCATTAAAGTTATCAATCTTGGTACAAATTATAGTAAATAATTTTTCTGATGATTCTTAGCCAATACTCAATTCAAAATGCTACTATATTCAGAGGATTTTTTTTGTTTTTTGTTGGGGGGGGGGGGGGGGAGGCCTGCTAATGGGCCACCCTACCTATAAATAATGTCCCAACCTCCATTTTTCATCATATCGAATTGGTAATGCAGGCGAGACCGCCGAGAGCGTTTCCCTTGTTGTTATAAGCTACTGAAATCCTTGCTTCTGATTGGTTATCAACTGATTTGTCACTGATTTTTGTCATTTGTCATTGCAAAAAGGCTTTGTGAAACAGGTCCTGGATAGTCAGTCAAGTAATTAACTTGTTCTCTCTTTAATCCTTGATCTCTTTCCAGCAAAGACCTGTCCATCTGTCCCACTTCCTGCTAATGGTGTTGTACGGAGTGCATCCTCCTGCACTGCCAGTACTGTTGATATTGGTACTACATGTGTCCTGGGATGCGAGGAGGGTTTCCAACTGAGCACAGTCGTGTCTGTGACTAGGTGCATGCCAGATGGAACATGGTTGCAAAGGAATGGTGGGGAGTTGCAGTGTCTTGGTAAGTGATGGGGACTAACTCTCTAGGTACATGTTTTAGTCGTATAATGATAATAATATTAGTGATAGTAATGATAATAATAATAATAATAATAACAATAATGATGATGATAATAATTATGATCATAATAATAATAATAATAATGATAACAATATTATTGATAGTAATGATAATAATAATGATAATAATAACAATAATGATGATGATAATAATTTTGATCATAATAATAATAATAATAATAATAATAATAATGATAATAATAACAAAAATGACGATAATGATAATGATTATGATGACAATGATGATAATAATAATTGTAATGATAATAATAATTGTAATGATGATAATAATAATAATGATCATTTCTTCTATACTAGTCTGTTTACTTAGTAGTAGATCTTACATCTTCCTGTCCAGTTGATATGACTGAAGATAATTTTGGATAACTGAATCAATTTTTGCCTAGTACTGCATACATGGCAGTGGTACAGCACATTGACTTCACATTAAGCTATTGTGTTTCATCCAGTTGATTGAGCACACATGGACATGAATGCACATAATGATGGCCAGTATAGTGAAGTTTACTATTGTTATTTTGTTCTGGTTCTCCTGTACAACAATTATGCCTGATCTATCCTACTCTAGAGAGGAGCTTTGTCAATTGGAGCTTCTTGTAAGCATAATCCAGTAACATTAGATGTAACCACACACTACGCATATGAAGTGTACAGCCCAGTAGACGTGGAAGTCCATCCTTTCACAAGGACCAGCATCCTATTCCAGTCATTACTCGACCACAAACACATCTGAAATTACTCCAGAGGGATCATGAGAGGAAACAAGATAAGAGAGATCTTGTAACTATTAGCAGTCATTCATTATTAAACAGAGATTTGACTGAGTCACGTAATTAGCAACCACAGCAAAATCACCCATCCATCATGTGGCTTAATGCAAGGTCACTTTCTAACATCTGTTCATCTGATTGCAGTGACAGAGACGTGCATGGCTTTCAGAAGAAAAACCTGCTTCTGCATGTACTCTTCAAGGATATGAACAATTCCATCATGATCGAGAACACTGGTGGAGGCGTGGCTCTTATGTACGCAGAGCTACCAAGTATCACGCATTAGGCGTGACATCACGCATTTCGAGGGTCTGAAAATGCTCTTACGCACGACGCGCGCGCTAGATTATGAAAAAACGCTATACCTTATACGTGTGTTATACCCTCGAACGCGCGCTTGCGCGCTGAATCATGAAAATGTCACGCATTGCCGATCTTTGAACTTGGCGTCTCTGTGTACGAGAGGACATGAATGCTACTCGAGTCTTTGATGACATATTGTCCCTCCACACTTTGAAGTTGTGTGGTTCAGGTTAAGGTCATGCATCTGTGAACTTGCAACTGGACAATGATATTTTTGCTTGTGTTGTTTACTACCCGTCGAGATCTCCTTACCAAGAGGAACTCTCTACCCACATCATCAATATGGTTGATACGATTCGCATGACATCTGGCAGTGCCTTGTTCCTAATAATGGGAGATTTCAATGACTTGTAGTCTCAACCCATTAAACTACACACTTTACTTGCCAGATTATTACTCAACCAACCAGAAGAGCTGCAGTCCTGGATAAGATCTTTATACTGATGTAGGGATTTATTTTGAACTTCTGAAACTCCCCTTCATATCCATGATTCATCCCTTTCATATTAATAGGTCATCCCTCATTCACATTCACCCTTTTTATCCACCATCCTTTCATCTGTCTATCTCTCTCATTGGTTTCAATGTTCACCTGATGCAGTCAAGCTTATAGTATAATTTACATATACTATGAATATTCAATATATACCCTTTGTTTATGTTTGAATATTCAAGAATACTTTGTGATGTTGATTTATACTTGTATGGGACTATATGAATATTTATTGGTTTCTTCTACTTTGCATGGAATGTATGTGGAATGCTACATAGAATGCTGTAATGCTTTTACACATTAAAACCTGGTCAGTTAGCCAGTAGTTATCAATCCTACATCATGTCTGCTGGGCTGCCTCTGTGTTAAGAGTGCTAGGAATTATCTGTTAGAACCGCAACCCTACATTGGTGGCAGCGGTGGTTTTCTAGCCTCTTCTACCCCAGAGCTTCAGGCAGCGTCACCCAGCGGCGGCTGATAGTCAAGGTTTTGGTTATCTTTTCACCCTGCTTCGATTGATACAGTTACGCCCTGCTTCGTGAATTTGCTTCCTACTTCAGGTAATTTAGATCACCCTTTTAGAAAGATGCAGTTTCTACTGTGCTCCTGCCATTGTTATTTTTATGCCTCCGTTACGAAGTATCCGGAGGCATTATGTTTTCGGGTTGTCCGTACGTCCCGTTCTCGTGATCGCGTTATCTCAAAAACCGACTGATGGATTCCTGCCAAACTTTGGTCATGTATGTAACTTGCAGAGCCAATGAACTGATTAGATTTGGTGTCACGAGGTCAAAGTCAAAGGTCACAGGGCTCATTATGTATGCAAAAACAGCTCGTGATCGCGTTATCTGAAGAAACGATTGATGGATTCCTGCCAATCTTTGGTCATGTATGTATCTTGCAGAGTCAATGAACTGATTAGATTTTGGGGTCACGAGGTCAAAGGTGAAAGGTCACAGGGCTCATTATGTATGCAAAAATAGCTTGTGAACGCATTCTCATTAGAACTGACAGATGGATTACTATCAAACTCAGGACATCTTGCAGAGCCAATGAACTGAGTAGATTTTAGGGTCATGAGGTCAAAGATCAAAGGGTCATACATGTATATGAGAAATAGCTTGTAATCCCGATATTCTGAGAACCTGTTAATGGATTACAATCGAACTTGACAAATTTCTTCTGTTTTGGTTTGTAAAATTGCTCTATGACTGAGGCATCATTTTCGACTGCGCGCAGTTGAAGTTCCATCTAGTTCATCCTGTTTCAGTAGAATTCTTCCTTCTTTGCGAATTCTTCTACATGCATAATATGAAGTTAGTGAAATTTCTGAGTGAATTAATGCATTTGGATCCATTTTTTCAGTGTGAAACCTGTATGGACTCAACACATTTCATAGTGGGTTAGATGTGTTCTCACAATTTCAAGTTTGCCAATGCTTGCAAAAATACAAGGCTGACTTTCAAGTATTGGTATTAGATATAATCCCGGTTCACAAACTCACTCTCCCTCATTTTGCAAGAGCTATCCCTCCTTCAGTAGTCGAGTGTAATTTATCATTTACTGCAACCCATTTCACACCCTTCTTCAATTGAGTTTATATATCATCATGAGTTCATTTTGACTAGATCTCCCTGGGGTCTTTACTGATGAAGAGGGAAGGAATTTTGGACAGTGGGTACGCAGACTAGAAGTAGCAGCTGATCTTCCCCAGACAGAACGCAAACTACATCTCATCCTCCCATCCAGACTAGCGGGTGCAGCATTCACAGTTTGGGAAAGCATTCCGAGCACAGAACAACAAGAGTACAGTGTGGTTAGAAAGAAACTTTCAGCTGTTTTGGGGAACACCAATTATTTGACCACGTTCAAATCATGTATAGATGCTCGGAAGCGGCAACAGAATGAGGTTTTCGAAGTTTTTGCGGCAGCAATTACGACACTAGTGGAAGAAGCCTTCCCTAATTATGACACTGCAGGAAAAGATGGAGAGAAATTTCACAGATTTCTCGCCGGTATCGACAAACCCCCTGCAATTAAAACTGCATGAGATGGATGCAACATCTTTAAACGAAGCGCTGGATATTGCTGTGAGAGTTGAGAGAGCAAACCGGATGGGACAACCATCAGTAGCAACAGACTTTACTATAGCTTCAACTTCTCCGAAGAGAAATGATGCCAGCTCAGGGACACTTGAAAAGTACTTAAAGACATCAATACTCTGATGATCGTCATCGCCAACCAACGAGATCACCCAGCCCATATGACCACCAATCTAGATCAAAGTGCCAATATTCTGATGATCATTGGCGCCAACCATCTCGATCGTCTAGCCCATACCAACCACACCAACGACGCTTCAGGTCGCCCAGCCCCCTACGTCACCACCGCACTCAGAGCCCTACACATGACATCATCGCACACTTTGCGGGTCAAGCCCACCCAGGCGTAATGCAAACGATGATGGTAGATCTGCTAGCCCACAACAGTCAAGATACTCAAACCAAGCTAACTGGCAGTCTTCACGTTCTGACAACCGCCACCCATCTGGTGCAAGAGATACCCCCTATCATCAATCAGTTGAACAGTGAACAACACCGAAAAGTTTGATGACCAGGGAAACTACTGGTAGTTGGTGAGGAGGGTCACTCATCAACTTCACCATTCTTGACCAAACAGACCCAAACTGCAAACAAATCTCATCCTCCATCTACTTCTGCCGTTAATGATCATTCATCTCCTTCACCTCCGCCACCATATATTCCAGCAATTGTTGACAACTCATATATTTTGGCTTTTATTGACAGTGGTTCATTTATATCACTGATGAGTGCAGATTTCTACTACTCAATCCCAGAAAGACAGCGAAGTATACATGTATTACAGAAGACAACTCTGGCTTCTACGATAACCAGAGAAGGCATTGACATCATTGGCACAACCTCTCCCACCATCCATCTTGGTAACAAAACAACTAGACATATGTTCAATGTTGCAAGGAACATAACTCATCCTTTCGTCCTTGGTTGGGATTTCATGTTCAAACATGATGCCACTCTATCTACTACAACATTCACTATGTCTGGTATGAGTATTCCACTGGTCGACCGTCGTCAATGTTAAGTGCAATGTTTCGCTGATAGGAAAGGCAACTCTTCCTGGAATGAGTGAGGTACATGTCCAAGGCCGACTTATACCCCCCTCAGCCTGATGCGATTCCACAGGACTACGATGGAATCTTTGAGCCCTCCATCCATGAACATCTCCATGTGGCAGGTGTAAGGTCTCTATCTCGACCGCAAGATGGTATCATCTTACTCAGGCTGATAAACCCTTCAATTGAGACAGTACAACTATCTGCATACACCACCCTTGGGCAATTCTATTCTACTACTGGAGACAGTGAAGAAGAATATGAAATCATCGACAGTATTGTAGCTGGCACACAGAAAAGTTCATCTTTTCAAGCTTCGTCAATGCTCCCTACTTCAAGTCTGTCCAAGACCGAGTATGAGTGTGCTGAAAGTCTACTCAATTCATACTCTGATGTTTCAGCAGCACATCCGAGGATATTGGACAGACTAACCTCGCCTACCCTGACGTCACTACAACAACAGAGACACCAACTCGTAAAAGGGCATACAGGACTTCACCGACTATGAGAGTCGAGATCCAGAACCAGGTTGATGAGCTACTTCGTCGAGACATCATCGAGGAAAGTTTTAGTCCATGGGCAAGCCCCATCGTTATGGTGCGAAAGAAGGACAAGTCCCACTGGTTTTGTGTTGACTATAGAGCTTTAAATGCAGTTACTGTACGAGATTCGCATCCGATTCCACGACAGGATGACTCTATCGATGCTTTGTCCTCCTCGTCCTACTTCAGTGTAATTGACCTCTCTTCAGGCTATTGGCAGATCCCTTTGGATCCGAAAGACAAGGAGAAGACCGCATTTACCACTGGAACTGGCCTCTATCAGTTTAAGGCAATGCCATTTGGTTAAGTCAACGCGCCGATGACGTTCCAGCGAGTAATGGAAGCCGTCCTCCACGGTCTCCATTGGTCAACATGTCTTATCTACTTAGATGATTGCATTATACTCTGCAAGACATTTCAAGATCACCTACACAATCTCCGGGAAGTCTTACAAAGATTCCGAGAAGCCAATCTCAAACTGAAACCTTCGAAATGCCAATTCTTACAAAAGGAAGTAACCTATCTGGGACATGTGATCAGTACTAATCGAGTTCGCCCCGATCCAGTCAACACCAAGAAAGTCTCATCCTGGCCTCAACCTAAGACTCCAACCCAAGTAAGAGCATTTCTAGGACTTGCCTCCTACTATCGTTGGTTTATGCCAAGTTTTGCTCAAGTAGCATCTCCACTCACCGACTTGAGTGGAGGCAAGAAATTCATCTGGACTGATGATTGTGAGGAAGCCTTCAACCAACTGAAGTTGTCTCTCACAAGCCCACCAATCCTTGCAATACCCAGACTTCAACAACAAGTTTAGCTTAGCAACTGACGCTTCACAAGATGCTATTGGAGCTGTACTCTCTCAGTTGCAAGATGGCAAAGACCGAGTAGTTGCTTTCTACAATCGGAAGCTTACAGAGTCCCAGCGTAGATGGTCTACCTACGATAGGGAACTGTGGGCAGTTATCTCATCAATCCGCCATTTCAGACATTATCTTTGGGGCCAAGAATTTAAAATTCTCACTTTTCATCGCCCTCTGTTGGGCTACAATAGTGTACCTATCCAAGACGATGCGACAGGACAGAGAGCAAGATGGATTGTTGAGTTGAATGCATATTCTTTCACCATAACTCACAAGAAGGGCACTGCATATCAAAACGCTGATGCAATGTCGCGTATACCAGAAGATGTGACACACCCTGTTAGTATGGTAAACACACGCTCCTCTACAACTCAACCAGACCAGAAATCGACCATTCCAAAGTCATCCAACTCAATGGGCGATAGAGCTCCCGAGAACTTTATCCTCGCTAACCATCATGCTGATTTACAGTATCATCAGCAACACGACAAAGACATTCAGAGAATAATCAAATACATCAGTACGTCATCCAACAGTGAGAGAAGTTCGACGGCAATCACCTCGTCTACGACGTCTCCTATGGCAACTCCCTCGTCTTGTACTTGAGAATGATCTCTTATACCGACGACGACAAGACAACTCAGGTTCGTCCTCTCTTCAGGTAGTTGTGCCAGAATCTCTTATCCCTCAAGTCCTGCATGAGATACATGGTAATCCATCCTCTGGACACTTCGGAGTTCAACGCACACTACACAGGGCTGAATCTATGTGCTTTTGGCCATTCATGCGCAAGGACATAACCGACTACTGCAGAACTTGTCCTGCCTGTGAGTCGATTAGATCTCCAAGTCCTAAGCACCAAGCTCCGCTCCAGAACATAAAGACTGATCACCCTCTTCAAAGAGTTTTCGCTGATATAGCCGAGCTTCCTACTGTATTTTGGTTGTTGTTGATCACTTTAGTAAATACACTAATATTTACCCCATGCGAGACCAGACCGCCCAGACTGTGGCTGGACACCTATTCGAAGAATACATCAAAGAGCATGGAGTTCCTGAGTCACTACATACAGACCAAGGAAGTCAATTTGAATCCCGACTAGTCCAGGATCTCTGCAAGAGGCTCGGCATTCGCAAATCTTGATCATCATGACTTGTATATGAAAAGCCAAATTGGATGCTCAATCATTATTGATTATTATTTATTAAGTTGAACTGTGCAGATGTAGATTAACATTTTAACACCCCCCAGGTCAGTTAGCCAGTAGTTATCAATCCTACAACATGTCTGCTGGGCTGCCTCTGTGTTAAGAGTGCTAGGAATTATCTGTTAGAACCGCAACCCTACACTGACAGGAGAGGTGATTATCACGACTCTATGATTACTGCACCAATGGGGAAAAGCGACCACACGTTGTTTCTCTAAAACCAAAGAGTGGTCAGATCCCCCGACAGAGATCACAGTACTCCAGTCGACCTTTCAGAGACTCCTCTATGCGATCTTTTGGGCAGTGGATAACGCAGATGGACTGGTCTGAGCTGGACGAGTTGACTGATATGAAAGCTGCCCGGTTCCAACAAATTCTTACAGCTCAGTATAGATTACACTTTGAACAAATCTCCTGTCCTTAGGCCAAATGATAAAGAATGGTTGAACAACTATATCAGACGACTGATAAGAACTTGTGATGCACACTATCATCAAGGGGGTGTTCGTGCCTACAATCAAGCTCAAAATCTTGTGTAGCGAGAGATTTTCCAGTCCAAGAAGAATTTCTATGCCCGCAAAATTCAACAGTTGAAACAGAGTGAACCTGGTAAATAGCAGAAAAGGAATCTAACTGGAATGTGCAATCCATCACTTCTGCTGCAGGTTACAGATCAACTTCCAGCAGAGATCGCTCATGAATTGTACTGTCACGTTGCTAGGATCTATAATTAGGTAGAGCACTCAAAAAAATAATACACATAAGACATTCTTTATTTTGGTGTCATATTAAAGATATCAATGATATATTTATTTTGCTGCAAAAATTTTCAAATTCTGTCAAGGCATTCCTGAGATATGGTCTTTTGAAGATATCGTAAAATCATTCAAAAACCTGCCGCAAATAGCAAATTATGGCAAAAATGGATTTTTTACATGTTTAAGGGTGTTTTTTTGACATAATAGAGTATTACATGGTCTTAAAAATGATATGTATTGTGAAACCAAAGTGAAATAAGCATGAAAAATAAAATTCAAGAACCAGACTTGTTGCATTTTGGTGCACCGGATTGACAAAAACCACATTTTGTTCAATTTCACCAATCCGCAGGTTTGGAAATGTTCAAAAAACGACTAAGTCCAGCTAATTAATATGCGTAAATGCAATATCTCAAGTTTTAAATGAGTCTGTTTGATACAACTTTGTGGCAAGCTTCAACTAATGAATCCCTATCCATTTATATAATAAGATTTATGAAAACTAATTAATTATGCAAATGAGCTGATAATTAGCTAATTACATATTTATATATATAATTACTTTCGCAGCAATTTCCAGTAATGTTTCACTCGATGGATTAAAAATCGGAGCATGTGGCAAGAAACTATGGATGTTAAACTACTGAAAACCAGTTTAGGATTTGAAAATCGGGCAATATTTACGGATTTATGAGCATTTTCTGAAAATTCATTCAACTCAATGTAACTTCGTGTAGAAACAAAATTCCGATGTACCTGTTGTTGGGGTAGCCAGGGAAAGGTCACAGGTACCATATATGGTAAGGTCATTGAAATCCAGTGAATGAAACATTGGTGGCAAGTCCATTTTTTACAGGGGAGTTTTTTCCAATCTGCCGGGATATTTAGTGCAGTATTGTCCGTGGTGATTGCACACACCCACTGGCCCAATTTGCGCGGTGTCAAAAACATCCCTTTTTCAAAAAATAAAATAAATACTTTCCCTAATACCCACACCCACAGGATTTTAAGTATAGTGGGTTAAAAGAATGACTGAAATATCTGTGAAAAAATTATGTTGTTACATGTTTTTGAATTTTTTAAATCATAAGTTGAAAAATGGCTTCTCAGCATAGATTTGCTATTGCTGTGCACTGACGTGCACGGCAGAATGTATATGCATGCACTGTGATCAGCCTACTATAATGAACTTCCTTCTCTCAACTTGGCTGCCTCATCGGCCTACCTTTTCAGGCCTCGTCCTCCAACCATAGATAGGGAGGAAGTCTAAAACCGGCTCAGAAGGTTGAATGCATCAAAGGCTGGACATCACACTGATGACCCTGTCCGACTCTAATTAAAGCAGTTTGCGTATGAACTGTCATTACCCCTGACCATCATCTTCAATAATTGTCTTAACAATTGTCACTTTCCAAGCTCCTGGAAAACTTGTCCATGAATCAGAGTCAAGTCATCTACAGTCTCCCGTGGATGCTCTATCTGCATGGAGTGAGTTGAATTCAATGAAACCAAATCTGATGCATAAGGTGATGCATGTAGGTTTCCTGCATATAGTCCACCTTCACCAGTGATTACTATTGAAAATTAAGTTTTGGAGTCTGCATGTAACGTCGCTTCTGCGTGGTGTGACTCAAACCTGTACAGTCCAATGACGTATCTGCTCTGTGTACAGTGTGTTTCATCCAGCATGTTAAAAATGCTGAAGGAGAATCTATTGCTTTAAGCATTAAAACAGCATTAAAACATAGAATAGACACCTGGTAATTCATCCCCTTCTCAAGAAATGTCCTTGTTTACTACATATATATATACTTATACATGTACAAAATTAAATTGATAACTAACTCCTCAAAACCCATTGTCAATTGATGCCCTTGTTTATACAGATATTGCTCCACCTAAGTTTGCTGCTCGTTGTCCTCGGAATGTGTCTGTGACAACCCAGCCATGTACCATCAAAGCAAATGTGACCTACGATGTCCCAGAAGTTACGGATAATGCAAGTGCAGTTACGATGGTAGGTCCCAATGTCAATGAAACCTTGCCTATTCTGCTCTCAAGAGGGCGTCATCAGAGAATGCACACTGCACAGGACCGAGCTGGAAATGTGGCGGCATGCCTCATCAACATCAATGTTGTAGGTGAGTGCTCCAACATTTGCTCCTCAAAAGTATAGGGTTAGGTTTGATTTGCAACTTTGTTATAGGTAAGCTTAGAATTAGGGTTAGGGTCGAGATCAGGCCTTCTCAACTGGCGGCGCGCGTGACTTGTGGTGCTTGCAGTCAGTCGGATTGTTGCAAAAATATATATTAAATCAGCAAAATCAAGAAGTCGCAGTCAAAGTTGAGCCCAAAACGTCTGCTTTACAAACAGGAAGAAAGGGGAATTTAACCGTTATACCATTATATACGATTCTAAACCTGAGCTCTGAACAATAAGCTTACGATGAGCTACCAATTTTAAATTGCCGATCTCTGGAAACATCTTGTTTTTTGTTTGTTTGATTTTCACTTGGACATTTGGACATTTAATTCCTGTGTTTATTGCACCAAAATAACTACATATAAATTTAACTCGATTGTAATTGTACTCAGGAATTTTACTAATTTTTTCAAATTATGATTGATATATTTTGGAATAAAATCCACCAGCTTCAGGGGGCTCGGCTCTGCCCCCTAGACCCCACCCGCTTTCGTCTTGGTCGCCACGCTCCCTCGCAGCACAGTCAAACATACAGGTTGGCACTTCAACTACAAATTCTTTTTGTTTTGGCACTTCTAATAAACTAGTTGAGAAAGCCTGGGTCTAGATGTATATTGTTGGGTCCAGGGTTGAAGTTAGGAATTTGGTTAGTGTAGGAAACCATAGCAGAGGAATTGTCACAGCTATAGGAGCAGGTGTTGTACAATGGAGTAATAATAATAATAATATTCGGTTCTTGTATAGCGCATATCACATTATACGCCCTTCCAAAGAGCTTAGGAAATTATTACCCTAGCGTTAGCTCCGGCAGCCGTTATCAGCGCACAGTGCATTTCAAGGAATGATCCTACCAGGTACCCATTTACCTCACCTGGGTTGAGTGTGGCAAATGTAGATCAATATCTTGCCAGAGAAAGAAGGAAATTGTCAAATTGAAGATATACTGTAATAGAATTTACATTGGCATTCAAAAGAGAAAGACATATCTTTGACAGACCCATCCTCCCATCTTCCCACAGCATTACACTACTGGTGCTACATATATATGTTGCACTGAGATGAATTATTTCATTAAAAACATTTATCTTTAGCACTCATTCAAAGGGGACCCCATGACCAGTATAATAATGACCATGAAGTGTTCTATATTAACCGCTGTATGGATTGTACAATTAGATTTAAACAGATGATGATGAATATGCTGTTCTTTGCTAGAACACTTAATTCTGTGATAACTAATACTTGGCTGACATTGTTCATCTTCAGCACCCATGTGCCGGGATGAGCCGGAATGGCGGACTGGATCTTTGAGAGTGGAGTCTATGTCCTGCCGTAACTTGCACGGGTCTACGGTACGCTTTACCTGCGCCGATCCGGGAATGCGTCTTGTTGGAGAACGAGAGCGCACATGTCAGGAAGACGGGCAGTGGAGTGGTTCATCACCAACATGTGAATGTAAGGCTCTTTCTTCTTTGATCTATTCATAGAGTACTTTTTCCAATAGCTAATTCAATAGATGTCTTTCAATCACACATTTTATTATTATTATCATTAGTAAGTATTTGATTGGCATCACCTGCCTGTGATGGAAAAAACAAACTGAATCACTATGACCCTCAGGTCTCTCCTCCTTATGTAAATGATTGGGTTCTTGCAGGTGGGCCACTTCACCAGGGTTTCCTCCTACTCTCAAATATATGTACATGTAGGAGTTTTGAATAATTTTTTTATTTTTACCAAAATACATCATTTATTTGTAGTGCTGCTTTGCTTATTTTTTTATCCAAACAAAAGTGAAGTCCTCTGATTCAATATGCATTTGTAAATTTTGGTAATGGAGTGTACCGTAGCTAGTATATACCATATACCTTCTCAATCAATCACTTCAATATAAAGTTAAGTTTTTATTAAGTTTATTTGCGATTGATATCAATCTCAGCTTTGAGTATAAGAGATAGGAGACTGCAAACTTGCAATTGATTAGAGGACTTTCCATTCATTTGGATCACTGAATCGCAACTCTTTATAAGACGGGACCCTGGTCAGGCAATAAAATTGTGTAACAAATATCTGGACATGCATGATTTGGCAAAGGTTGATTATGTAGTACATAGAAATGGGTGCATGTATACTGTGATGTCTTGGAATCATCATATTGATAATGAATTGATGTTAAGAACATGCACTGCACACAGAAATGGTAATATAAAGGATTACTCATAAAAGCGGCTGGACTATTTTTTCCAATATTTCAGTTTTTTGTCATATTTTTAAAAGAGTGAAATTTATAAGGAAATCCATTTTTAGGGGACTTTTCTCCGGCTTGAATGACCTTCTTCTAGATTGACATAACTTGAGACATCTCGCAATTTGCTTTTTTACCTTTACCTGCTCTTAACATTCTTTTTAACAGTGGCAACTTGCTCTGCACTGTCTCTACCAGCCAACACAGTGGCTATCCCGAGCTTGTGCTCCACTAGCCCTCTAGTCAGTGGAGGAACCCAGTGTAAGGTCACATGTGGGCGAGGGTTCACAGGGACACCAGTCAACTTTATGCGCACTCAATGCTCTGTCAATGGAAACTGGACTGCAGATATCAGTAGCATACAGTGTAGAGGTAAAGCCAGCCGCACACTATACATCCTGACTATGATCTGATATTGAAAAAATCTTTCTTATCAGGGTTCTGAATAGTTATATATGTCTGAAAAATACAATTAAGAAAACTCTGCAAACTTCCTGGAAGGAGGAAAACTCATATCGAATTATAAAATTATAGTGATATCATTTCAGCTGTCTATGATGTGAGACTTATATGGCTTTCATGCCAACTAGGAGGTGTACTAGTAAATGGTCGAAGATTTTAATCAAAAGTATTTATATCATTATTCAGAACCTAAATCAGGAAGATCATTTATTGTGTAGGGGCCGCATAAGATCAGTGCTCATTAACATTCTATTTCTTTATAAGTTAAATCTTTGGCTCTTAACTCATAGCCTGCCATGAGGCTGCGTGCACGCTATTGTTACGCTGCTTCTTGCATGCTAGCAAACATTCGTAATAGCAGTGATTGTTCATGCCCATTGGACTGTGCCTAGTGTTTTGCACGCGCTATTGTTGGTACCATCGCGTCAATCCGATTATCTCGTTATAAATCTGGCACTGGGGGGATTAGCCCTGTGGCAGGATAAGAGTTAAAAGCATAAAGGCAGACAAAGTTAAAGAATACCATTCACCTTAAAATATAAGTTATAACAGCTAGACTATACAAAATCAACTTACAAAACCTTTACCAGGCATTCTATGGGCTCACAGTTTAGGAGTATGAATAGAATAAATAATCAATTAAAACCCTATGCAAGGAACCGGTTTCCTTGCCATTTTATGCAATTGCATACATACAGATGTGTCAAGTGTCCTAACAAGTTTCTTTTACGCAACTGAGACTTTATTCAACAATGGAATATATCTTCATGAAACTAATATTTGAAGCTCATACTTTGATCATACATGTAGTGCAGAGATATGTAACCCCTAACATACAACGTACACGCCCAGAACAATACCGGTATATGTTTGGTAATTGGTAAATTTTAAATCTAGTCATGCTTAGTCCACTGATGCATGTATATGGGTATAGTATTGACCTCTTTACTCTATAAGATTTTGTACAATAATTCGGTAACAAAATGAATGAACAATTTCAAAACTGAAATGAAAATGAAATATACAGCAATAATGACATGATATTGTGTTTTTCCATTTTAGAATAATGATCATTTTTTATAAGAAGGAGAGGTTGACAATAAGGGCTCACTAAAAATAAATAGACAAATTAATCATTTAGTTTGGATTTAGATCTGGACTACAGATAGTAATTTTATTCATGAATACTGGCTTTTGAGATCCTGATTGATTAACTGCCCAAATGTTGTTGTTGTTGTATCTAATATGCTTTATGTAAAGCTCACCTTCTTAATTGTGAATACAACATGGTCTCATGGATTGTTACATAATACATGTTCATGTACTTATATAGAGGTTGGGAAAATGAAGTTTTGTATTAGTTTCTATATAAGTACTATATACCGGTAGTATATACATTCTATATAAGTTCTTCTGTACTTTATACTGCATATAGACTGTGTTTACATGTAGTTAACTGTACTTATTAAACAGTGATTGTATTGTGTGTGTGTGTGTGTGTAATTGGGTGTTTACAGACGTGTATCAATCAAGTATATATGATTATTTACATCTGAGGATCGACCTTTTAACAAACCGGGGTCCGTCTGAGCCAGCCCCTTCCTGGGCCTGTCCATTCCAGGAGGTTCTTTCACCTATCCCCTTCTAGCTTCTAGTCATCTCTGCATCTAGAGTACTCTTTTCATTCTTCACAATCCTGGAGCCTGTGTACAAATTATTGACTAGTTAGCATATTCCTCTATAGTGACCTTGTTTGCTTTTTGCTTTCTCACCTTCAGATATAGCCCCACCTGTATACACCTATTGTCCTGCAGGCATGAGCGTTACACTAGGACCCAACATGAACATGGCAGAGGTTCGCTGGAGACTCCCTGTCCCAAATGATAATGTTGGTAAGAATAATTGTTAAGTAGAATGCAGTGTATGCATGCATGTGGTGTTAGGGGGTGTGGGTATGTGTGTGTGAGTTTGGGGCGCCCTTGTGTGAGTGTAATTAAGTTTTGACAGACGTGTATTAATCATAAATGTCTGGTTATTTATGTCTGAGGAACAGCAAATGCCATGTTCAAAACTGATTTCCCTACATGTATATGGATACCTTACTTATGTGTGGAATAAACTAAAATCCTTCTTACACAGATTCTTCAAGCTAGAATGAAAAAAACTAAATGCTGATATGCATGAACATGTCTTAGATTATAAGCAATGCTATGACATCCGTACATGCTTTAATTTTTAATGAAATCATTAATTAATATTTCACGGTATGTGGGGGTCCATCCCAACATTAATGGCTACGCACCCTCGTCCAAAAAAAGCGGCGAAAGGGTGTCTTTTTCAGCTATACGACGGCGTCGACGTTTTCCTTAAAAAGAGCACTAATCGCACAAAAACCAAAAAAGGGTACTTTTTCAAGATCACAGGTTTCAACTTTTTCTAAAAAAAGGGTCATTTCAGAAAAAGTGTGATACGCCATTAGGGTCCATTTCAGATGTTGATGGACACGGATGGGTAGCATTTGTGTATGAGAGTAACCCCCTGGGGGGACCATTGCATAATCAACGATAACCACCACCCTGTGTACATGTATATTGCAGGTGTTGTAGATACCACCACGCCTGAAGTGACCCTGCCCGTTCAGTTGGCTCCAGGCACTGAGCTCTTCACCTACACTGCTACTGATGCACAAGGACTCACAGGAACTTGCACCTTTGATGTGACCGTAGTTGGTAGGCAAAGCATGCTTTTCATGCAACCATAACATTTATCTTACTGAAATATTTTTTTTTAGCTTACATACATTGACCCACTGTATGACATTTAAATAACACCTGAATGTTTATATCAATTTTCAAAAGGAAATAAAAAAGAGTTCGAGGCTACTTTTTACAACAATTTACAGGACTGTGAAATATGAACAATGATAGACATACATGTGTGCATGTATGACATAAAACTGTAGCATATTCGTTTATTCAAGTTCGTTTATTCATATATTACATTGAAACATAAATTACATATATATCGTAATTAACGGTGTATAAACCGCCATCGTGTATTAACCGCACCCATCTTTTTTTTTTTTTTTGCCGACTCAGCCAGGTCCATGTTAAAAAAAAACAGTAGAGGACCTAGGATAGAACCTTGTGGTACGCCGTGTAATAGAAAAATTGGAGCAATTATTATTATAAACTACATATTGAGATCTATCAGAAAGATTACTTTCAAACCAAGATGACAGACAAATTTGAGTGTTCTAGTTTCTGAGTGGTGAGTCAATACACCAATTACTGAGCTGGGAGACATTGCCAGGCATAGCGCCAGGTGGAGGGGCATAAATCGAAACTTGTGGTGTACCGTGTATAAACCGCATTTTGATTTTTTTTCGGAGACAAAAAAGTGCGGTTTATACACCATTAATTACGGTACATGTACATGTACCTAAAACGATTCCATGTTTTTGTTTATTTGTTGTTTAGATAACCACAATGTTGTGCATAAAGATCTTTACTAGCATGTATATCTCCCCTACTTCTGGCTACATCCTGACCCTTATTTCGATCTAACCTTGACTTGACTTCAATTGACCTCTTTTGACCTATACCAGATGCTGAGCCTCCCAGAGCCCTGAATTGTCCCGGTGAGAATGAAGTGACCAACCTCCAGGCTGATGTTCTGCCAGTAAGGGTGCAATATACAGAGCCCATGTTTACAGACAATGTCGGCATTGCAAAGTAAGTAACGCTGATCCTTAAAGGGGAATTAACCTCAACCTTCATGTTAATATAAAACATTATCTGAAAAATATAAAACATCGTACATTTGATGAAAGGGGGGATGTAACTCGATCTTCTTCAGAATCATTCGTCTTTCGCGGCTCTGAGAATTTTCAGAACATCGTCATTGTGGTTGCGCACGGCCCGTTCTGTGACGTATCACATGGAGTCGACCGCTATCTCATGTCAACTCTGTAATCTGCCTCTGTAGAATGATCACTGCAGATCACATAGTGTTTCCTGTCGTACGTGTACTTTTTGGTCCAGAAATTTCTCCTATCGTCAGAGCTGCTAAATAGCACAAATATTTCATTGTGCTTGCGTGGGTCAGGAAACTGATGAAACGATTTCCCCTTGGTTCACGAGGAACAAAAACTAGTACAACCAAACACTTGGCCGTACACCATGTTTGACATGTATTGCATATTATTTGGCCTACAGCAATGCTTTTTATATCAAATTAAACATTGTTCTACTTTCTATGTCATGATAATGCTTCATAGTCGAGACGTTGGCAATATCACATGAAAGAAATAATATATGTATATATAGTTAGAATATATAAAATCAACCTCAATAGAGGTTACCTTGCATTCTATACGTAAGCCGTTAAGACTTAAGGGAATTGCATGGTCACCATGAATAAAGAGTCGATTGTGCCGTCAGTGTGGTTCGATCAGATAGTTTATTCTGTGAATAAATGAGAAACTAGAAACCCCTAGAATAAGTGTTGAACAGGAAATAAAACACTTATGCCATAATGAGAAAATGAGAAAATGAGAAAATATCATAATTTCATTATGATATTCATTTAAATTACCTACAAAAAATGTGTACCGTAATTAACGTTGTATAAACCGCCCTCGTGTATTAACCGCACCCCTCTTTTTCGCCCTTTAAAAAAAAAAACCCACGCCTTTCATTTAACTGCGAGGTGCAGCTGAATGTGTAAGATCATTAATGTAAATTAAAAAACAGTAGAGGACCTAGGATAGAACCTTGTGGTACACCATGTGTAGGAATTATTATTATAAACTACATATTGAGATCTATCAGAAAGATTACTTTCAAACCGAGTTGACAGACAAATTTGAGTGTTCTAGTTTGCTAGTGGTGAGTCAACACACCAATTACTGAGCTGGGAGACATTGCCAGGCATAGCGCCAGGTAGAGGGGCATAAAATCGAAACTATAAACCGCACCCCCGACTTTGAATATTTTTCGGCGGCAAAAAGGTGCGGTTTATACACCATTAATTACCGTAGATACAATCAAGGAACTTCTTTTTCCTTGGAGTAGGTCACCAAGACCCACGTGACCATTAAAGTAATATTAGGCTTTTGGTCTAACACGTATATATAAATTAACCACACCCAAAATGCTGTAGGGTGTTCTTAAAGGAAAAATTAAGTTTAAAAAAGGTCAAAACGAGTTTAGTCACTTCAGTAGCAACAAATCAATGAGGAAATATAAGCCTATGTTAACTTGAAAATACGAAATATGGTAATACTGTAGACTTTCAAAAAAGTCCACGTACCTCGCTGGCTACCTAACCTGACGACCAGACCTGGTCTTTCAAATTTTGGTAGTGTTCTGCTTCGGTGTAGGATCCAGACCCAAGTCTGCATGAGGAACTTGGATAGGTGGATCTTGATCCTTTGTAGATTGAGCAGGGAGATCTTGCTCAATGAGAGCTGGTCTAAGTCTCTCAACACTGAAAGTTTCATGTTTACAATTGTAATCAATAGTAAAAAAAACTTGTCAGAGCGTTGATTGACTCGAAAAGGCCCCTTGTATGGAGGCTGAAGGGGCCCCTTAACTGCATCCACTCTCAAAAAGATGTGGGATTAGGAATATAATTCTGGGTGTACATGTACCTGTGTAGGGTAGCTTGTTGCTCGCATCAGTCTCTTTTGTCCGTGGGAAAAATTAGCTGGATCGATCACCAGCAGAGTTGGTCTGTAAAGGAGCCACAAAACTTGGCTGGTAGCATGACCGTAGTACCAAAGACAAATTCTGCTGCGGAACATCCTATATCAGGCTTGATAGTTGGACGTATACCCAGCAGTACCAAAGGAATTACCTCAGTCAAATGCACTGTGTTATGTGCCTTGAGAGAGGCTTTGAGTTGCCTGTGAAAACGATCGACAAGCCCATTGGCTGCTGGATGGTATGCTGTTGTGCGAATGCGTTTAGTGGCAAGGAGATTAGTGAGAGCAAGAAAGAGTGCTGACTCAAATTGTCTTTCCCTGTCTGTAGTAAGAGTAGTTGGAGCACCAAACACCGATACCCATCTGGCCACAAAAGTATGTGCTACAGTTTCAGCAGTGATATCTGGGATAGGTATAGCTTCTGGCCATCTGGTGTAACGAACCACACAAGTGAGAAGGTACGTGTTACCCTCTGAAGTAGGAAGCGGGCCTACAAGGTTGATGTGCACATGAGAGAAACACGCATTAGGTGAAGTAAAAGAGTCTTGTGGAACTTTTGTGTATTTACAAACCATGCGTTTGGAAGCTGACTGGTGATGGCCTGAATTCTGAGAGCCTCACTGTCGACTGTGACTTCTGTGGTCCTTCTGTAGAGAACAAGTCAAGGCTTGCACCTGAGCAGTTAGTTGAGCTACTTGGGTAGAAAGTTGCTGTACTTCTCCAGAGTCATTGGGGGTGGCGCAAGCGTGACTTTGTGCTGGTACCACTTTAGGTAAGACATGAGAAATAGTAGGTGGACCAGCAACTTCAACAATTTTGTCTGCTAATGCCGCAAGCTCAACCAAGCTAACATCATCGCTTGTCGAAGCTAGAATCAGCTGTACATTGGTTAGCAGGCTTTGCAAAAATAGTTGCTTCAATATACTCCTACCACCCATCCTCTCCAACTGGTGCTATAGTTCTCCTTAGAACTATAAGCTAAGAAAGAAAACCAAGTCAAGACAATAATATATACAAATGTAAAGTTCTTCTAAGGTCAAGTCACTACAAGACATACATGTATGAAGAAAAAAAATGATAATTAAACATTAAACCCAGCATATCGGGCTTAATTGGAACCCAATTAATTCAGACTTATATATAGGTACCTGTATTTAAATTGTTATACATGTATATCTCTTTGTAGAAGTAATATATGAAGGTCATATTCTGAATACAGTAGAGCCACATGGAATGTATTACATGAAGAACAAAACATGTTATGTGGTAGATACACTTCAATAATACTGGAGTGTACTTCTGGGTATTAACAACAGTAGTGCCATAATGCTTATAAATGACATCACAGATTTGAAGACAATTAAACCCCAAAAATACATAAGACTCATGAAATGAAAAATACTGTAATGTACAATCCTTCCTATCATAAGTTTAGGTGTCACTTCATTCACCTGACTTGCTAAAGAGAGATCAAATGTTCAAATCTCACATGGCAGTTACATAATGTCCTTTGGTGGTGAAGGCATCAATCCACTACAATTTTTGGGAGCGGGTATCCTGAAACACTGTACATTATGTTATTCATATAAACCACCTCAGTTTATTCTTATTATTAAATGATTGGGAAGTGGTGATGAAAAAAAGAAGGGGGAACTGAACGGACGTACTATAGTCCTCTGTGTAGACACTTATCTGAGTGTTATAAGATACTAAAATATGAAGCGGACAATGCTTGACTCTTTGTATGCCACACAAATAATCTCCCTGGTCAAAACAGTATTCATCATGGGGTATAACTAAAGGCTTCAGGATTATTTAACTGTTTCCAGTCAAGATTAATCTATACTTTTGTTAAAAGGTTGTCATGGAGTTAGTTAAGACCAGAATTGGTAATTTTTCAAGAAATTTTGTGGCACAAAAAACTCTTCTCTCAATTGATGCCTAATTGTTTGTGCAAAAATGCTTGTGTGGTAAACGAGGGAATATGTAGGGAGGTCAAGTATGTAACTAAAGTGTTAACAAATCAGTGTGGTTTATGACAGCATATGTGAATAAGCCTTATTCATTTTTTTCTTTGGTGTTGTTGTTTATATAGTAAACAAAGTGTGCAGTGGTACACACGCTACCGATGGCAAAACAATCTTGCTTTTGAATATGGCTATACAGAGCTGCACTTCCAAGCTACCGACAGCGCATCCAACACAGCTGAGTGCAACCTCAAATTTGAAATCGTACAGAGTAAGTAGATTTTAATACCTACTGATTTATATTAGCTCCTGAGAGCCTAAAATATGTTAAGGGGCAAGTCTACAAAATCCTGCCTGTCCGGGAGTTCTATATATTATAGTAAATAAATGACAATTTAGAATTGAGCATGTTTAATTGAGACAGTAGGCCAAGGTTAAAGTATTATTACATGAGAGAAATTCTAAATATAGGGGCTAATATATCTAACTATACTAGGTACATTAATTAACTATACTAGGTACATTAATGAAATGTGTATGTAATATTTTAGCCAATTGAATGATTGGAGATATATAATGTATGCTCTTTATATCTCCCAGATGATTGTATAGATCCATTGAAAATTCAGTCATTTTCAGCAAGAATCATCAGTTGTAAAACTAGAGTGAATTTGTTATACTTGTATATATTTCCATCATTACATCATTGATTCGGTTTAAATTGAAACAGATGGGGTAAATGAATATTTTTGTTCTATAATTGCAGCTCTGGAGTGTCCTGAGCTGACAGCCCCGCCCAACTCACAGGTGACTTGTGACCCATCAGGGTTGGTGTGTCGCCTGGCGTGTAACTCAGGCTTCATTCTAACCAGTGACAGTATACAGACAGTGTTCAGTTGCCAGGGTAGTGGGTTATGGAACCACAGTACTGAATGGGATAAGAACCCTTATGTATCTGTCTGCACACGCAGTAAGTAGAAACTCAAATTCACACTCAAATTTATTTTCAAATTCAAATGTGAACTTGAAACTTGAAACTCGAAACTCAAATTCAATCTTCAAATTCTAAGTCACTTTCTTCAAATAGAAATTCCAGCATTATTACAGGATCATGTAGTTCTAATTTGATATAGAAAAACAATAAAATCAACATAATGATGATGCAGCCATACAGCTGTATGAAGAGCTCAATGTCAGAAAACATTATGTACAATATGATGTAAATGAGAGTGATTTCAAAATTTTCAAAGAAACTTACATGAGATTTCAGAAGTCATGGAAAGAACATTTCAATATCTTTGGCTATCAGTGATACAATATGAAAATATATTCAACAAGTTTCATTCAAAGTGTCTTTGTAATTTCAGAACTAAAGATCATCTTTAATACGGATACCTTTACATATATTGATGAGTACCCAAGAGGAAATACAAATTGTCTCCATTCATCACATTATATTAATCATGGGAGTGCTAGATTGGTCTATACTGGTATTAAAATGTTGTCATTAAAGGAGCTACACAAAGAAAATTCACTAACAACTGATAATTAGAACAAATTACATATGGATGATTTTCTCTTGAAAAACACGAATAATTTGCTGAGAAATCATATAGATATCATGGAAAGGCGTAAAATGCAATTTTTCAAGACCCTTCTTAGACCCCCAAGCGCCCCCGAACGTAAGCCAAACACACGAGCGTAGCGAGCTCTGAATAGCGACGTCACACACTGGACAAACAGCTCAGTGCTGTGTAGCAGTCTGCAGCTAGCCAGCCAGGTCCGTATGTGACGTCACAAATATTGACGCTCTATAAAGAACCGCTGATTAAGGCAGAAAATCTGGATCTCAAAACTAACATTTTTGATAGTTGATTACTGCGGGCCCCAAACATAATTTGAAGAAAAGAGTTGTTGTATTTGATCAGCAAGGCTTCCCCTTCGCAATGATATGAGTTTTGCATCAATTCAGAATACTTTTGATTCTTTGTGTGGCTACTTTAAAGATAAACTTGAGTTCCGGTAACAAAAATAAAATGAATTCTCAAACGAAACTTACACTGAATGTTCAAGATTACAAATAAATGTCATTTGCCAAACAATTTTGGTAGAAAATGTATACTGGCTGAGTAATGAGCATAGAAAGATAAGGGAATCAAGGTGTACTAACCCCGACACCATTTGCGTTGTCCCATACGCATCTTTCTGTATATAGTGCTTGTAACTTTACCAAGACTAGGCCACATTTCTTATCATTTTGATGATTCCAGAACCTTGCAGTACACACCAATATGCTAGATGATCAACCTTTTCTGAGCGATTCCACACAGTTTCTTTCACAATCCAATCGCATGACCACGTACTCAACTTTATCTTTAACACCGGAAATGTGTCTATTTGCAAAGCCATTGTATTCCATAATGCAATCTTTACCTCAATGGGTTCCTGTTGTTTTGTGCTAAAATGCATTTGTGGCAAACCGGATTGTGCATAGAGGTGAATAAAGCAACCAAAGTGTTCAGATTTTGTTGTTATTGTTTTTATATGATGATCCATACTGTCTTTTTATGAGAATGGTAATCATTTTTCATTGATATTATGCTATAAAGGACAAGTTGTGGCAACCATGATATGGGATATGACTGGTGATGTGGTATTCAACCTTGATGGAGACTGTTTCATGGCCAGAAATCATCTACAGACCAGTTTTGTAAAACTCTTCAAAACAAGCAGCATGTTTGTAAGTATAATGAAGTTAAAGATATTCTTCAGTTCTCAGGTAATGTTATTTTTTTCATAGAATAAACCTAAACTTTCATTTTAAGAACCCATTGGAAATAAGCAAATAATTAGCATTCATGGGTTATCCTGTCAAGGTATACATTTTTTGTTCTGTTCTCTCTATCAAGGTATCTTCTCCTAGCTCAGAAATGAATTGCAACATTTTTCCACACATCTCTATTTTCTGCCATCCTAGTACAGTCTTACAGTGACTTTCAATTCCATGTCCTGTTCCTCTCCCAGTTAGTTCTTGGTTTCCTTCTTGGTCTGGTACCTTCTACTTTTCCTTCCATTACATTTTTTAAGAGACTATGATGTCTTTTTATGTGATCAAAGTATTTTGCATTTCTTTCTTTAACAATTCCTATTAGGGTATTTTCTTTAAAGGTGAGATTCAAAGAAAATCAAAAATATGTCAACTAATGTATCACTAGAAACTGGTAAGCTAACAGATGGCCATCGTACAAGTTTTAGGTCAACTAAATATTGGGTGATTTATAAAAACACAAATGCAACCACCTCCATAGCAGCTGGGATATACGAGAGATTCGCCCGAAAAATAACGATGATTTAATGACGTCACTATATGGACCAATACTGCACAAGCAGACGACATCCCATAAAGAATGTGTAAAATCTCTATCTTTATGTAGTTAACAAAGATACATCTTGAACTAGGGTATTTAGGAAGTGAGTTTATTTATTCAACATCTTGACGTTCCGTTTCGAGCACTTACATTCCGTGCATGTGTGTGTGTACTCCCTGCCGTAGCTGGCAGTATATACCTGCGGGATATTACAGAATGAACATAAGTGCAAAGCTAGTATTTGTCAAATTATAATGAGTTTAGTGTATATAAATGTAATGGCATGTCAAACCATTCAAAAGGGAATATGACCCGATTCTGATAACTAAAATTTTTTGCTTGTAAATACACAGGATATGGGTTAATTAACAATCAAAGAAATCAGACTTTCAAATTGAAAACCCCCCGGAATGATATTAAGGACGCCATTTGGTCCCTCTTGAAACGCCGAACATACCGCGGTGTGTGCAGCTGAATATACAATGGCGTCTTTTTTGTTTACAAGCGACAGATTCCTTTATTTTTGTATCGCTGCATTTGTCATAAAAAAAAAAACATGCGTGGGTTTAGAGTGAGGCAATAGAATATACATTTAGCCTGACGGTAGTGAAGTAAGAGAAAGAACTCAAGAGAAGATGAAAACACAGGCACTGAAAATGTGTTAGATGTCATGGGACATCGTCTGCTTGTGCAAATCATGTCCATACTATGATCTCACACATCTCAGCAGCGTTCGGAGAGCTCTTCAGGTGCTATGCCGGGGCTGTATTTAAGCGTTTTGTAATTTATAGTAATCATTACTTCGAATGTTTCCAAGGATTGAATTTTGGTAACCTTGTCGAATCAAAGTTTCAACTTTGCAATAATGAAAATA
The DNA here is from genome assembly GCA_035222895.1 of Strongylocentrotus droebachiensis. Classification (NCBI taxonomy): domain Eukaryota; kingdom Metazoa; phylum Echinodermata; class Echinoidea; order Camarodonta; family Strongylocentrotidae; genus Strongylocentrotus; species Strongylocentrotus droebachiensis. The sequence goes on from JAVYIG010004062.1 coordinate 95,966, forward strand.
AAGTTAGTTTTTAAAATCAATGAATATCTACTTTAAGTCCTGCCATATGCAGGGCTTAAACATTTCTTTATCTCATTTTATAAAGTGTTAATGCTTGACAAATAAATGTTAAGAAAATACAAAAACCTACATCATTGTTCACAACAACATCATTCCATAGATGTAGGCTGTGATACATTGGAAAACACTCTGTCCCTCGAATAGGATGTTACAATGAGCCCCCTCTGGAAACCTTTGGTGTAGTGGTTCACCTGCACATCCCCCAGCAGTTATATCCAGAAGAGAAACATGAGGGCTACCGTGATGAGGTTCGCTTTTTCTCTCCCATGCCCAGATATGATGCCATTGACAATAATGATTGTAACAACTTACAACAACCTTATACATAGAGAGAGAGAGAGAGAGAGAGAGAGACTCTTCAATTTATCATGTCTTGTATGTGATCATTGTTATTATTATCAATACCTTTAACAGAAAGAATGTAGTCTGGATAGCTCAGTGGACTGTGCACTCCCTGATGTATCGGTGACCTGTAGCTCTGCTCCTACCACAGCAACCCAAGGACCTAGGAGAAGGAAGAAGAGAGAGAGTGAACCCAGATCAAGAGATACATCCTCGTCATCTGCTACAGTCTCTTTAAGGATGACAACCACTAGGTACTAGCTGCAATTCACTATGGTTAGCTATAAGGGTCAAAAATTGTAAACTGAAAAATAGCTCAAAGAACACTTCACAAGCAAAATTTGTTTCTTCTTCAAAAATAGAGAACAAAAATCAAAGAATAAACTATTATATCTTAGTTTTAGATATATGATATCTACATGTATACTCATCTTGAATATTCATATCATCTTTTTTTGCATTACAGTGGTGTATCCTCGGTTCCAAGTTTCTTCAACAATTACAACGAAAGTATAAACAACATGTGGAGCGAGACCAATGTTTCACTCTCCCTTCCCAACATGACGGCGACCCTTAACCCTAACCAATCTGAGCTTGGTGGCTTCATGCCCATCTGTGGTAATGGTCAAATCGTAATCAACATGCTTTGTGGTGAGTGTTTTACGGTAGTATCATTAGGAATTAGCTCCTCAAGTATTGAATTTTAGGTCGCTTTAATAGCGAAATGTAGTGGCACCAAAAAAAAGGGGTGTTCAGAAGTCATAATGATTAGTGGGTAGATGTAGTTTAATGAACTTGCCTTGATACTAGCTGGTAGAAGTAACATTTACAATTAGAACAAAGGACAAGATCTATAAGGCTTTTGTTAGAACAGCGATGGTATATGGTTCAGAAACTTGGTTTGGAAAGAGAAGAAGAATCTTGAGAACAGAAATAGCCATGAGACAGAAGATGTGTGGTGTGAAACTATGTCTGATAGAAAGAACACAAGTGAGCTCATGGAAAGGTTGGGTCTGGAAGAAACTCTGGTGTAAGTGGTAAAGAGAAGTGGATGGTTCATGACCAAACATTTTATCTTCAAGTGAGCTTTACTTACGTACCAGTCTGAGCCCCTCCCATCTATCCCACTCTGCGGATCCCACCTGCATGCTGGCTTCAAAAAGAGGAAGTATTTGCACGGGCATGGTAATATATAGGAGATTACAGTAGGTGAGGGGTTTCCCTGGGGCAACAAAGGTTCTAGAACTTTTTTCAGCTTTCAGATTTTCAGCTACAGGGGGGCTTTCTTATAGACATCAGAATGGTAATTATGAAATCGATAGATAATTAAAGCTCACTTGTAAATAAAATGTTTGCGGTCACCAACATACATTTCTATCATACATGTATTTTCTTTCTTTGTATTTTTCTCTCTTCTTCTATCCAACTTTATTTGTAATCTTGCTTTCTTTCTCTGTCTGTATTTTTTATTTTTCCCGTACTTTTTATTTGCTCAAGTGTGTTTTACAAACATCACTAATTATGCTTCCATGAATCTGAAAAGCTGCATCTAGTCATTTAATGAAGCCAGAGAATGAGAGAAGTAATATTGACAAAGGGATCAACCAATTGACAACTGGATTCTCATATTCCCATAGGCTTTGTACAAGAACCACCTTGTTCCCAAGGCAATGGGTTAAATATAACAAAAGAACACTTTGTTTTCATTGCAGAATATTGTCCTCCTGGCACCTTCAAGAACCTGCGGGCCCCTGTGTGTGAGCGATGTCGTAAGGGGTCATATCAGGACCACATGGGCCAAAGGACTTGTATACGATGTTCTGATGGGAAAAGTACTGGAAGTACTGGTGCATACAATGCAGATCATTGCAAAGGTGATACTGAATACTGCTTGTTTGATGGTTTCTTTTACCTGACTGCTATGAAGGAAGCATGTGTAAGCAACCACAGGACTGGTTGCTGTAAAAGTCCTTTTGGAGGGACCTGGTAATGAGGATTGTTGCTTTACCCAATGGTACTATTGTATTGACTTAGTTTTGAACCACTGAGCCATTGCACTTCTTCAACTATATTCTACTAAAAAAAGATTGTAGGGTGTTCCGACTCTAGCAACAATTGCTTTGGATTTATTTTGTTGATATAGGGTTAAGGTTGCATTGGGTTAAGGCCAGGTTAAGAGTTGAGGTTACTAGTGCTAGATCCAAACCAAATCTGAGTACCCCTTCGACTCAAGTTTTTGGTTTTATTGTTTCAAGAACAAGTTTGTAAAATTCTAGATGTGTACAAAGCAAAATATATGGCTAGGAATGAGGAAGTATATATTTAATGAACATAAATTTAAAAAATACTATTTTTGATTTTTTTTCTCCAGAAATGTGCTTATCTGGAACGTATTCCTACCTGGGTCTAGGACCAGACTGCTTGGAATGTCCACAAGGCTCATTCCAAGAGAACCGCGGCCAGAGGGGTTGTGAGCCTTGCTTTGGTAACAATACAACATCTGGTCCAGGAGCGTCATCTGTCACATCATGTATAGGTCAGTATACACTTAAGCTCTAGGACTAGAGATCAGAGTTGCTTCTTTATATGTCAGTTATATGCATAGGTTCTAGGCCTAGAGGTTTTTAATTCTTGGACATTTCTTCTTATACACAGACCAAGTTTACAAGAGCAGATTTCAATTTATACTTCAACAAATTAAATTGGATTTGGCATCAGGTTTATGTTTATGAGAATATCTGACTAGAAAGAAGATATAGAAATAATACAAGTTAAAATAGAATCAAATCCTGTCATCTGTTATGGTTTTCTGGTTCTGATAAATTTGGACCTACCACAGCTCTGTTAACTCATTGGCTATGGGAACTGTATGGTTCCTGTGCAAGCCTATGAGAAAGAGTCAATTCAGTAGTAAACTGATTGAAGGGAAATCTAATCATTGTAATAAGTTCATTTGTATGATAGTAGAAAGATAAGATAAACGGAGAGGTGAAAGTTTGAAATACATTGTACCAATACTAAGATAATTATGAAAGTTTGAAATATAAGATCACAAGTGCAAATCTCAAGGTGGCCATTCGGTTCGTGGATTGTGACGAGGTAACAGACAACTTTCCCGTTTGTTGTGTACAAAAATATCAATTATTTCTTAAATAATTATTAAGTTCCTTAATTCTCCCTTTTGGCACTACTCAAAATATATTATGGATAGCATATCATTAAGGCTCTCTCCTGATTCATACATTTTTGAAAACTTAAGATTTTGTCGTTTTGTGTGTTTGAACAAATGGGAAAGTTGCCCGTCGCTACATTACCCAGATGTTAATACCATTTCACCCAATATCAAGAGCCCATGGGTATAGTGATTGCAACTTTCAAACATTTATGATTTTCTCATTCTTTGACCAATTTCATTCAAACTTTTACCAGTTTGCTATCATGGTTGGATTTGCCACATAGTTGACTGATTGCTTTACACCTGTACAGATCCTTCTGATGTGACATCCCCACGCCCTACGTCAGACAATGACATTGATGGAGGAGGTGTATCCACACCAGATTCTAACAGACACTCAGAGACTACGCAACCAGGTAGGTGCATGCATGCTTCATTTTAACCATTGCAGACGGATGGGAACTGGATGGATCCATATTGGTCAAAAGTTCCTGACATTTTTTTTTGGATTTGATTTGATTTCTGCATTTTTCCAAATATAATAACAGAATAACAAAGAACATATAAACGTAAGGTATAATACATAATATACAAACAATGATAACTTCATGTCAAAATGTTATTATTTTTTTTTACATATGTACATATAATAACAAAACTTAATATTTCTATAACATATTATTATAAATTTAAAGTATTATCCAAACTATCAGTTTAAAAAGTGCAGGAGACCGCAATCATATGCAAAGCTTGACTAGGATGGCAGCCTCAATTTCATTTCATTGCATTTGATTTCAGAATAGAAACATTTGCTTTAAAGCCACTGGCTATTCTTCTGCAAGTCCGTGCATAATTGAAGAAACACATACATAATATACATAAGAAAATACAACAAAGAGATCAAATATACATGCAAATAATTGTATATATGTATAAATATAGCCTATAGTTGCCCATCCCCAGTGTACATTTAGCTATCTTTGTCACTCCCACTTGCCATTCATTTCAACCAAAGATGATGGGTATTCTTCTGCCACGTGGTGAATCTTTTGTAAAGTGGTTTTACAATAGCATATGACTAAACAGGCTTCATGATAGGATTGGCTTTTCTGTAACAGTCCCGAAATACATGTACATGAATGCATGAGGAATTTTGTCATAAAATCATTTAATTTCTTTCCTCTGCTCATGCAGCGATCTTGAGCGAACAGCCATCTCCCTCTATCGTGGTGACAGGTGGGAAAGATTCCATTACCATGACAACAGACTCCGGAGGGCGCCCTCAGACACCAGGAAGAAAGACAGGAAGAAAGGTCGGGGGAGGTCATGGTGTGGTCATCGGTGTGTGTGTCGCCCTCATGCTTTTGGTAGTCATCATTGTTGTGATCGTGGTGGTGGTATGGAAGCGACACTCTGACAAGTAAGTAGTGCAAGACATGCAGTATCTCTCACATTATGTTCTTCAATAAATTTGCATATCAATCACCAAGACATCTCTCTTGATGTAAGGGCCGGGTTCCATGTCACTATACTGAATTGATGATTTGAGCTTTCAATAGTACTTTAACAGAGAGATATTACAGTTTAACACTTCGGTTGGCTCTCTGCATGGTCTCTCATTTGCCACACATTCCATTTGTTACCAAACATAGGCACCGATTGACCGACGCATATATTGCTACACTCGGCTTCTAAAAGTACACATTTCCAGTCTTGACAACCTTTTGCATACTATTACAGACCAGTAGAAACAATTAGATAATCTTGGGACCTTTGGTATCTATCCCATGACAAATAAGTTGTGGCACTAGGAAACCATTGTGTCATATATAGATCAAATACACTCTCAGTAAACGTAACAATTCATGTGGAGTAGAGTAGCTGTCACACTTGCATAGGAACAGTAGTAGCCCCTTTGTTTTCTTTTTGTAAAATCTTTGAGAGAGATGTCTGCAGTGTCAGCTAAAATTCCCTCATCTGCCTGAATGCAAAATTTCCTTAGTATTTGTTAGTATATATATAAACATTGTGTAGGAATAGGTTTTACCTGTTGCCTTCAAGAACTAGGTGGGAATTAAATAATTCAGAGGTCAATGGTTTAATATGATTACTAGTACTTCGTTGTACGAATTTGACATAAAAGTCTTTTAATGTTACTGTAGATCTGTCGGCAGAAATTTCAAACCTGCATCATTGTACTATTTCCCTTCTCAGCATCCCGATGATAAAGCTTACTAACATTGCCTCGGCCCCTGGAGACGACTCAGAAGATGATGATGATGATGACAATGTCACCGGGGATGGAAAGTATCATCAGATGCAGGAGATGGATAACTTTGACCTGGAGCATCTAGCAACATATGGCGATGAGGATGCATTGCAAGGTACGTCAGCTTTCTAGTGTCTTGTTACCATGGGGATAGTGAGGATTTGTTTTTATTTGTAACATTTAAAAAGAGAAAGATTTGAGAGAGGAAATGCAAGAGACTGTGATAGAGGGATATCAAGAGAGAAAAAGAGAGTACTTTTGTTCCTGCATTGATCATTGTAATGTGACAATGAGGATGATATTGGTGATAGAGCTAGTTTGATTTATTTTAAATAGGATAGAGAGAGATAAACGGGAAGGCAGACAGACAGAGGGAGATAAAGAGAGAAGAATACAAGGGAAGAGAATGTGTATATGAAAGACAAATTGGTAGGGGAGATGGTTGAAAACAAGTATCGGTTAGAGGTTATGTTGAGTGATATTGAAAACACAGAAGAGGAGAAGAGCATAAATAGGGCACCAAGAACTGAAGTTGTGTCATGAAGGGAAACTAGGAAACAATTTCAGAGAATGTAGATCGCCAACTAAATAAATGCTATTAGAAATAGCTTTGCACATGTAATTGCCAGGCCTGATAATTACCCGATTTAAATTGGTTTCCTGACCTTCTTTTTCTTTTTTGATTTTATCCCTATTTTCCTGATTTTTCCCTTATCTTCCCTATTTTTTCCCCAATTTTCTTACTAAAAAATGTTAGATGCCATCCCCCCCCCCGAATCCTCCTTTTTAACTCAGGGCCCCTCCCCCCTGAGTTATAAAGGGGGGGGGGGTGGTTGAGGGGACAAAAAGACAACTACCCCTGGACAACTAGGGGGTAGTTGTCTGGGGGGGGGGTAGTTGTCCAAGGGGAAGTTGTCCAGGGTGTAGTTGTCCTAGGGGGTAGTTCTTTTGGGGGTAGTTGTCCGGGGGTAGTTGTCCTAGGGGTTAGTTGTCTGTGGGTAGTTGTCCTAGGGGTAGTTGACTGGGGTGGATATCTAGGGGGTAGGTGTCCTAGGGGTAGTTGACTGTGGGTAATTGTCCGGGGGGTAGGTGTCTTAGGGGTAGTTGTCTGTGGGTAATTGTCCAGGGGGTAGTTGTCCTAGGGTTAGATGTCCTAGGGGTAGTTGACTGGGGTGGATATCTAGGGGATAGGTGTCCTTGGGTAAATGGGGTTAGTTTGTGGGTAGTTGTCCTAGGGGTAGTTGACTGGGGTGGATATCTAGGGGGTAGGTGTCCTAGGGGTAGTTGTCTGTGGGTAATTGTCTGGGGGTAGTTGTCCTAGGGGGTAGATGTCCTAGGGGTAGTTGACTGGGGTGGATATCTAGGGGGTAGGTGTCCTAGGGGTAGTTGTCTGTGGGTAATTGTCCGGGGGGTACTTGTCCTAGGGGGTAGATGTCCTTGGGGTTAGTTTGTGGGTAGTTGTCCTAGGGGTGGATATCTAGGGGGTAGGTGTCCTAGGGGTTAGTTGTCTGTGGGTAGTTTTCCTAGAGGGTAGATGACTGGGGGTAGATGTCCGGATCATTTTGCTATGTCTGAATCGTCGGTCTTCAGGATGAAAATTAACATTGCAAGTTTTTTTTAATATAAATTGCGTGATTTATTCTTTCATATAGCCAAGCGGAACAGTTTCAGCAATGCCCTCTATAAGTCTGAAGATGATAATCCAGGGGGAGATGCTTCCAAGGGCAATTGTCAAGTTTGGACGACATTTGATGAATCCCAGACCTAATCCTGCCTAGCTTAGCAGCAACACATTAAAGCTTTGTTCAGATATGAAGCTGGAAAATTGCAGGGTGTTTTTTGTGTGAAGACATCGAGTGTAATACAAGTCACATTTCCTAATCTTATAACACAGAGCTCAGTGAGTCAAATTATGTATTTTGTACGACAGTCATTTCTGTGAATATTAAGCATGAAAATCCAGTAAGTTGCATGCATGATAGTTTGGGGTTTTACAGTAACTCTACCCACTTTATAGAAGGGGTTTTTTAAACCGTAATTAAAATGAGCATGATTTTATGACTGCATATATACATGTCCTGTACACTGTACATAATACATATTGTATCTTGTGCAAAATGCTATGAAAGAAATGTCTATGGAATTGTGAAGTACTCTGTTCAATGGATTCACATGCACACAGCAGTGCAATCCACAAAGTTTGGGAAATTCTGGTGCTGTAATATGACAATTTGATATGAAAGCTGTATAATATGATACAAGTATGTGTGTTAATGTGAAAACCCTTAAGGGGAAGTCCACCCTGATATTAAGTTGGTTTGATAGAAGTAGAAAAAGGAGGGGAAAAGGTCAGCAGATTCCAATTTGCTCAAACTCCAATTAAATAAGAATGTTAGGAAGGTACATTCATTTTTCTCAACCTTCATCTCATTTTTATTAAGTGTTTTTTAAAAACAATTTTTATGAAGCCTTCATAAAACCAAATGAATATCAGGTTGAACATACCATTTAGCATTTGATGAATTATTTGGAGAGAAAAATAGAGATCACTCTGGCAGTAATAAAAGGAAAAGAACTCTGTTATGTAAATTTGTACTTTGTACATACATGTACTATATTTTTTATTATACCTGTACTTGCAACTGAATCACTGTAAAATGTTAAGATGACATTCCATTTATATTGCAATAAGAAAATGAAGTGCACTTTGTAAAATGTAAATACACAGAGTAATACAAATTCTGTCTATTTTTCTTGTGTGTACATGCACATTCAATTTATATAATAACATAAAAATTGAGCTTCCATTTATTACAATATGTACTAGTTTCCTCAATTTAGAGTTCAGTGATGTTTTAGAACTTCTGAATACATGGTACTTATGAAGAATTCTTTTTTCTAATAAATGTGTTTCACGCTCTTATATATCAGTCCATTATGTTCATCAGTTAAAGCTAGTTATTAGAACAATGTACTTGTAAGGATTGTTAACTTGAAACATGTGCCAGAATAATAATTTTCAGCTTTTCCTTTAATGTGGCTTCATGTGAAATTTAAAGTACTGGTATTGTTTTGCCACAATATTTGAGTTAATAAAAAGAATGTATTAAAGTAGACATTGCTTCGAATAAAAAATTTCAAAATGTATTACAAAGAAGTTTAGTTATATAGAAATTCTGTAAGAAGCTTTACTCCTGTTTGGACAGTTGACAGCATCGCATACTAAAGCATGAAATTATTCAGTTTCAATAGATGCTCCTCCAAAATGTTTATTCAAGTTTGACATACACTCTATATACTTATGAGTAGTTTGCATGAATTTAAGGATGCCTTTGGGCAGCACATATTTGCTTTTACATGTATTTGTTGCTACTGATCATCACACAATCTTGATTTCGTACACATGTATATTCATGAGTTGTACTGCCTAAAACAAAATACTTTTAACTTTCAAATAATGATGTAAATGAATACAGACTTGACTATTGACAATAAATGAATTATCCAGGAGATAAATAAAGTTTAAAGACAAAAATTGTTCATCGCAGTTTTATATAATGTTCAATATAGCGGAAATGATATCCATTTTAAAGAACCTTAATTAATTTATCGGTTATAGCTATAAAAGGGAGAACACTGGAGCGATTTTACAAACCAAAACAGAAGCAATTGTAATCCATTCGCAGGTTCTTAGCCTCTTGTTGAGGCTGTTTAACTCATATTCAGCCTGACGCTTTTGTACGATAGATGCATACAGCCTCAACTTGAGTGCATATAGATCATGTAATGAATTCATTCCCACACATTATTTGTATATTATACAACTCACTCCCGGATCCTAATCAAATGATTTGTCATGCGCGGTCACGTGTGATTCCTATTGCACTCTTTTTCAGTGCGCGTAGAGGTAAGAGCGCTTAATACTGCGTGTGCATGATGGTCCTCTTCTTGCGCAGCACTATGCGTGAATGGGTATAGATGTACATGTAAGTGTGCTTGCTATATCTATAGATATGTGTGCGCACTAAATTAACCCTCATTAAACTTGAGATTTATTTGTCAGCCATATACTGTCACAAAACAATCTTGAATGAAATCTTTATACATCAAATAACAAGGATCTAGGAGTTTCATTGTATAAAACAAATGATGCATGTTTTCATTCGTTCATTATACGATCTATCCGCCCTCGTTGATGCTGTGTGTATCTATTGCACTCGGCCTAACGGCTTCGTGCAATAGATACACGCAGCCTCAACTCGAGTGCAGATAGATCGTATAATGAACTTGTGCGCCCGGGGTCCCTGTGGAACAGCCCTGACTTTCAATCATGAAGTTGATGATGGAAAGCCCAGGACAATCCTAAATGTAAACAGATGGAACTTCCACTGGGCGCAGTCGAAAATGATGCCTCCAAAACAGAAGCAATTTTTCAAAATCAAGGTTAATTGTAATCCATTAACAGGTTCTCAGGATATTGTCATTACAAGCTATTTTTCATATACATGTATGACCCTTTTATTTTGAACTCATGACACTAAAATCTAATCAGTTCATTGGCTTTGCAAGATCTTGCAAAGTCTTGAGTTTGATGCTAATTCATCCATCGGTTCTAATAATAATGCAATCAAAAGCTATTTTTGCATATATAATTAACCTCATGACCCCCAAATCTATTCAGTACATTGGCTCAGCATAATACATACATGTCCTGCGTTTGATGGTTATCTGTCCATCAGTTCTAATGATGTGATCACCAGCTATTTATGCATACATAATGAGCTCTTTGACCTTGTGACCCCAAAATCTGATCAGTTCATTGGCTTTGCAAGATACATACATGGCCTAAGTTTAGCAGGAATCCATCAATCGGTTCTTGGGATAATTCGATTACGAGCTATTTTTGCATACATAATGAGCTCTTTGACTTCATGACCCGTAAATCTAATCAATTCAAAAGTTCTGCAAGATGCATACATACATGACATAAGTTTGGCAGAAATCCATCAATCGGTTCTTGAAATATCACGAGAACGGGACGTACGGACGTATGTATGGACGGACGGAAAACCCGAAAAAAGTAAATGGCCTTCAGGGTGTTACCAGACATCATCAAATGTCGTCTCTCTTGATGCAAGTGTTGCAAAAACATACCTGTTTGAACTCTAAATCTCGAATGCTTGCTGCTCCACATGTTTCCTCTAAGCTGCATGTAACGTCAAGGTAGTATTTTCTCAATTGCATAAAGTTTGTGAACTAGATTATCATCCTTGTCCCATCGTTATCTGCGTGATTCTGTCTTGAGTCTAGAAAATAGCACACTAGTTTCTCCGCTCAACCCCCGTCCTCCATACCCTTCCCTGTCATCCCCTTCCAGGGCCTCAAAGCACTTGAGTTGCTCCCAGCTTCTCTCAGTCTTCTCAACCCCTATCTTTGTCAGGAGTCTGTCTGTTAGGTCAGGGACTATCGGCTGGGTCAATATTGCACAAACCCTCAGTGTTTCCATGGTGACGTGTATAATAGAATCAAGCCAAGGTCTGTCGATAGGATTCTGTATGAGGTTCAGAGAAACATAACATGGATAGAATAAACATAATGCTGGCACAATGATAAGGACAAAAATATATTAACATATATATCAAATATGGAATAAAACTCTTTTGACTAACTTTTTAAGCTCACACAAAGTCATGTAATTACATGAAAGACCTTTTGAACATTAAAAACAGAACACCCTTACATGACATGATAGATACAAATCTTTAAAATATCGCCTTATTTCAGTTCTTATGCATGAAACTAGTACATTGCACAAAATCACATCCTTACACAGCAAACACCAACACTAACACTTAAATAAAGTAATAAACCCTAAAAATTCAAATTCAGAATATTCCATAATTTCTTCTTTGTTGGTATGCTCAAAATGTCTCCCAAAGCATGAAACTCCACAATGATTATACCTTCTTGTTTGGTGAAGCAGGAAAGGAAGGCTGGTAACTACTCCTCAACAATGCACCAATACAAAACAAGTGGGGGCATATCCCAGGCACTATTGGTATTTATCAATCATTGCATTTGCCCACCTTTCTATATTGTAGATGGACCGATGTCCCCAATATATGCTTTGTACACCTTTTACAGGGTTGATATTTTCAGTTCAGTTCAGTTTGTTTTATTATCATATCGCAGCTTCAGCTGAATTACATGACAATTTACAATCAAATTAAAAATAACATTACATTTCATTTCTAAACAACATATTACAAAATACAATGCATTCATATATATCAAAAAGAAAGGTATATACAAAATAGATACTTAACATGTAATATAATTAATATTAGTTAATCTGAGAAACATAAATACTTGCAGTTTCCTTAATCTATTTTCCAGAAAAATTTCTTACGATAGCTTGTCTGTAGTTATATGAGTGGTTTAAACTTTTGACTGGAGATGCGAAGATCGCAGGGTCCAAACCCCGACGTGTCCTGTGGCGAGACATTAATCTACACTTACCATTCTCCACTCGGGTGTCAACAGGGTACCCGTAGAAAGGAATTACATGAATGCTGTGAGCACTGAAAGTGGGAGCCTAGCAGAGCCAGGGTAACCTTGAGCACCTTGCTTGATGGATATAAAAATATTCCATATTATCACTACGTCATTTGATATTAACTTACCTTGGTGAGATTCCAAGGTTCATGACGTTGGACGAAAGCGTTGGCCATGCGAAGACAAGTCATAATCTCTTCTAAGCCACGATAGAATAAGAATTGCTCGTAATGCTCACCAACGATATCTGAAGAGAGAAACAAAAGGAAGAAAACATAAATCAAAAGCACAAGTAATCAACATGGAAAAGATAAAACATTATTCACAAGAGCAAGAATAAAATTGATCATCTACACATAGAAAAGCAGGATATATATCGGTCAAAAGTACAATTTTCTTCAGCACAGTTTCTTGAATACAACTATGGAAAGACGAAAATATCATTTAAATCAAGCAATAAGATCTCATCGTAATTTTAAGCACAAGTCTCTGAACAAAGACAGGGCGGAATTACTGCTTAAAAGCAAACAGACTGATCATGTGTCTATTCTAGCTCGGTGAAGGGCATGTCAAAGACAAATGTCATTAATTCTCATACAAACTTGTACCAGATGTTAATGAAATAATAAACAAAAGTTAAACCTATATTAGCACTTAGGGCATTTCAAGTTCTAAAATAAAAGGAAATGAACATGGGTTGCATTGTAATACCTGGTAGTCTCTTGACAGACTCCAATAAAAGATAATCTTCATCTGTAGTCCTAGCTGTTGTACTCTGACCAGGTCTGCTGGGGAAGAGGTTGCTGTCTAGCACAGGGAAGACCTGTTGAGGGTTTAATGTAGGTGCAGCTACCCTGGAGAGGAGGTTGCCATATGTGTCAGCCAGCTCGGCATTCAGCAGAGCAGAAACTTTCATGTCAGAGTAATCTAAAATGATAGAATGATAGAATGTCCAAGCACTATCAAAGCTTCTACATCTGTACTAGATATCTGACATAACATCTGACATACCACTGCTTTTATATGTAGGATGATATATCAACTGAATTTCCTGCTGGCAATATTCTTTTCTATGGGCTGACATTAAATCATGAAACCCTATCATTACACTTACTATCTTTATCATGTCTTGTAACAGTGTGTCTGACTTATCATTGTCTAATTTCTTTTATAATTTGAATGATAACATTTCGGGAAAAGAATATCCTTGTCATGATGCAACTACTGCTATGTCACTTCTAAATACCTTAAAAAGGAAGGGGGTAATCAATAATTCAAAAGAAAGATATGAGAGAAAAAAATTCACTCCAACTCATCTGAATCTCTTTAAACATCAAGAAAGTTCCCTGCCCCCGAAATTAGGAACATGACATGAACATGATACAAGAAACAAAATAACATAAACAGATTCGAAAATGGATTAAACAATAAAGCAGGAAAATTAATCTTAATAATCAGTATTGAACAAACTAAGGATTTTCCACCATACGCGCCACTATGACAGGAAGTTACGATTTTGAACCCGTCGCAGCTCTTCCGTCACTCTTTGAGCATCAGCTGAGCTGCGATGGGTTAGCGACGGGTTAAACCTTCGCAGGAGTTTAGTGAAATCCAAATGCAACCCAATATCCATGGGCAATGGGTTTGGCGAGGTTATGATGGGTTCAAGCCCATACGAAGGGTTAACGGTGCATCACAACTGTTAATGAAATACTCCCCAGGTCTGGCTCACAATTTTTAATAAGGCTATCAGCTAAAGTATTTTGGGGTTTCATTTTCATTTAAGTTTTGGGTCACTCAGTAATACAATCACAAGCTTAAACACAGGTCGTTCGTTCGTTCGTGTCTCCTTAGATCAAGATTAATGTATCTTGATCTTCAAAGTAGTTGCTACAACCGGCCTTGTCAGACACGTTGCCCTGAGGTGCAAGCAAGCCTTTTGTTGTAAAGTCAAAGCAGACCGGGAGCCAAATATCTGAAAAAGTGGCTCCCGGTCCTTAAATTTTTGAGAGAACCGCCGTTTTTTCAGTACCAGGACCAGGAGCCATTTTCAAAATGAATGAAAACACGTATTCTTTTCAATTATTTGTTAACCATTGCATTTTATTTATTCATTGGTCTATCAGTACCGGTACACTGGCCATTATAAGGGAGTACCCGCTTCTTCGGACTTAATATTGATGACAAGTTTTCATGGTCTCTACATATTAATGATATTGCATTGAAGATCTCGAGAATTACTGGAGGTATGTCAAAACTGAAATTTGTATTACAGTCAAAGGTACTGCTTTTACTATACATTTCATTAATTCTACCTCATTTACAATATGGGAATATGCTATGGATAAATGCATCAAATACATTGTTAAATCCTTTATATTTGTTGCAAAAACGTGTAATACGCATAATTGAGAGTCTCATTATTTGGCCCATACCAACAATATCTTTAAACAATTACGGCCAGATTTTGACTGTATATGAATTGAGTAGGTTACCACTGGGAGAATTTATGTACACAGGTCTGAAAAAGGACTATTACCAAACTCACTTCAAAACTGGTTTAGATGCAACGGTGATGTGGAACTAGATGATGTTCATTGTTATAACACCCGAAACTCCAAAAAGCTACATATCATTTACTACAGTTATATGTTTATTTTTCTGTTTTTCATTTGCTTTATGTGTCAAATCTGTACAACTTTTTTTCTTACCTTGTACATTTGTCTGGTTTTTAATGTGGAAAATAAATGAAATGAAATAAATTCAAAATAAAGTTACTCAACAATAGTTATCACTTCATCGCCAGCAGCAATGTCATCATCAGCATTGATTATGAGTCCTACTCCTTAGCGGTCACCTTCATCCGTTTCAACTTGCTTCTCGCTACCTAACTCTACCACCCCAAACTTGGCATCACAGGCACCAGGATCTGCAGGCCCCTCCATCGTAGTAAGCATGAGGTCGCTCAGGATGGCTGTCTTCAGCGACCTCCTCCAATCTGTCAACACCCTGCCCATTGCGGAAAATGCCATTTCCAGTTGGGCGTTGGAGATTGGCAGCACCATTACAATGGCGACAAGGTGTAAGATGTGGGAGAAGGTTTCCCTTTTCTTCTTAAAGATTGCCTTCCACATTGTTGCATATGCATCTTCCTTATAGTAGGTGGCAACATGTTGCTTGAGCTGCCCCCATTCCTTCTTTGCTGTGACAAGATCAACCCCCTGTTTTTGAAGAGGGATTTGGAAGTGGTTCAGGAGGGTTGAGACCTGTTCATCCCCATACGATGAAAGCTTGTCCATATTTTCTGGCCATATGGTGTGGTCGAAGATTTCGCAAAAAATCAGCAAATCGTTCCTCCAACTTCTCCACTATGGACGAGGTGATGGTATCTCTCTCCTTAACCAGAGCAATTTCAGCATCTTCCAAGCATCCATCAATCTCCACCTCTCTGTATGTGATGGTCTCATCTTCTACATTTCCTCTGAACTCATTCACCATGATGCCGCTTACTTCAGGTTCAGACAGTAACTTGCGAAGTGTTCTCAGATGGACATGAACTGTTTCAGTCACTACCTGGAGAGAGAGATCTGCCCTCTGAAATACCTTAGAGATGGCACTCAGAGATCTCATTACGTCCATGTAGAAGGCCACCATTGCCATGAATTTGGTCTTCTTGAGGCGTGCCAGGAAGCCCCTGATGACAGCTTTGTCAGTGTCTTTGACATCTGTCCTGGCAGGGTTGGTGATGTCCTCCCAGTGGGTGATGAGACAGGGGTAATTTCGCACAAACGCCTCCATGGCCTGCAACTTGTGTGCGACCCATCGGGTTCCTTCAGCCCTCTTCAGTGTTATCACCTTCACATGCTTCATGGCAGCCACAGCCTTCAACTCACGATAGCGTTTGGGAGATCTTGAATAGAAAGCCAACACCTTCAGAAGCACTGGTTGAATCTGTAGAAATACAAACGAGGTACAGGTTATAGACTTATTTTTTCATAGTTCAATATTAAGAATTGATAGTAATTATACCTTTAGAGGCGCATAACTTGAAAATCAGAACGTTTTTTCAGATGATTTAAAACTTAGAATTCAGTTGTTTTTATTCAGAACAGGCACCCTTTGGAGTAATTAGCTGGCGCATTACCCCCTACTCTAACGACACTACAGAAACTCGAGGACCAGTTCCTTATTCGTTAGAGTGGAGCCACTCCTGTTCTGATATTTGTAATATTTTTTGACTTTCTAACAAGTTTGTAAAAAGTGAAAGTCTAAATTAATTTATTTTTATTCTTTTTTTTAAATAGTTGCCTATACAGCTAGCTGTACCTGCCTGGTTTGAGAAGAAAGAATTCTTGAAGGCTACTTTAACCGCTAGCTCAAGTCGATGAGCAACACAGTGAACTGCTATGAGCCAAGGCATTTTGTTGCGAAGTTGTGCCATCATTCCACGATGTACCCCAATGTTAACGGCAGCGCCATCTGCACCAGCACCAATACATTCTGTGGTAGCGAAATCCACCTCATCTTCACCTAGGCCCAGAAATTCTTTGTGGCAATTAACCAAGGCTTCTTTGACAGCGGTGGCAGTGGCGTGGTCAACATCTAAGAGTCTGAAAATACAATAAATTCATCATCACTAGCATCGTTGCAAATTGCAATTCATTTGTTTGATATTTTTTAAAATTTACATTAATAATATACAAATTATAAACAAAAGCATCATCACTAGTCTAATGTTGTAAAATATTTGGTATTGGGTATAACGATTTAATTTGATACAGCCACTTGATCGATGTACACAGTAAGGCTATTGGGCCTAAAGAATAAAACTGAATATTTACCTTTTTGCTTTTGTTATATTATTGTCATTAATATTTCCATTATAATCATGATGTTGTTATTTATAATACTATTGTAGCAATTATTCAGATCATCATGTATTTATAATAATTGCAAATTGCACAAATACCCCCAATCGCTTACCCAATCATTTTCATATGTGCTTCACCATTCTGAAAAATCTTGACGTACACTACTTCTCGCTCTGCGACGGCCCTATCAGTCGTTCCCGTCTGTGAACAGTGAGTGGTATCAGTAGGTTAAACTTGATGACTCTCGAGGATGCGGTGGTTTCAATCCAGATCTCAAATGCTTCTGAAGAGGCTCCCTCAGTATTTGGGCGTTGTATCTGGTAAATTTCTGGCAAGCTTGGTCATTAGCCTAGGCATTCCAAGATCAACACCGTCAAGCTTTTCAAGACCCACTAACTTTGACATGTTAGTGAAGGGTTGTTCCTCCTTGGCTATGAAGTATGCAATTTGAAACAGTCTCACAAGCCTATCAAAGACATTGTGGTGCATCCGAAGTACCAATCGTTCCAGCGGTCTCTCAGCTGGTGCAATGTCTTCAGCAATACATGCAGCTACAAAGAAAAATAGGAAGACAGAAAAACTCGGATCATTTTTGGTAAAAAATAGATCTAGAACTCACCCTCATAATATGCCTATCAAAACTTAAACAAGTTATACGGTTTAAGATTAACGTTTATAATTTTATGAACATGATGATGTATATAAACAGCCATTTGGCCAACCGGCCGCCTCTATATTATTTTACATCAATCATCATGGATCATGATTATTAAATTATTATAGTATAAAATTATTATACATAAATTGCAACTAGCCTTTGTAGTCGTTTACTCTTTATCATGTTTATATCGCTAATGGATATTGTTATAGGCTTTCTGAGTGTTAGGAACTGCCCTGAGAGAGGCACAAAAATTATTGGTTTTTTTAAGGGCCACACCGTCACTATTCTCAGGGACTATACTTCTACCCGACCCTGTACCATATTTAAATGATAGTGCCCCCCCCCTCCCCTCGGACACATTAATAGAATAAATCTGACTATCTGTAGAAATTCCATTCCAGTCTTCCATTATACAGTGCGTCCGAGAATTATCGATGTTTTATCATAACTTAATCACAATTATGATTAATAAATGACACATATTTGTAAAGCTTAGATTCTCCTCTTTCATTTAAAGCAACTCATATGATGCCTATTTCACGCATGAGTGATTGAAATCGAAATTCCTTTTCACTGGCTGCCTGCCGTAGCAACAAACAGAATTGACAAAAGACTTAACTCCGTTTCGTTGACGATCAACCATGCATCAAGTCTTTCGTCTTCTTTGTGCATGGCTGATCGTCAACAATACGGAGATAAGTCTTTTGTCAGCTCTGTTTGTTGCTACGGCAGGCAGCCAGTGAAAACGAATTCACTTAACCAAATTATGGAAATGCAAGCGTTACTTTAAGCAAACTTTGTTATTCCTGGCTCATTTTTCTTGATTGAGGTGTCGTGTGAAAGGGCAGAAAATGAACTTCCGATAAATGTGATTTTCTCTTTGAAATTCAGATACCGCCCGCCAAATGACTTTTTGGTTTCCTCTCTTCAAATTGTTTTTAATCACTCATGCGTGAAATATGCATCATATGAGTTGCATCAAAATAATGAAAGTGGAGGATGTAAGCTTTACAAATTAATATGTGTCATTTATTAATTATAATTGTGATTAAGTTACTTCAATAGTTCTCGGTTTCGTTTTTTCTGGGACGCAATGTATTGTTGTTAATAAAATTCATGTTAAACATGTTTAAGCACTTACGACAACAATGGAAAGTTGTTACCTTAACTAAAACTAATTATAAAATAGAACTTAATTAATGATATGTAACACTTGTGAAAAGCAAGAGTCTTTTGTGACAATAATGTAACGAAATTGAATTTGGTAAACAGATTTATGATCAAAACGATAGGTATGGCTAGGCTTGAATGAGAGAGTTACGTCATAAAAACAGGTTTATATTGCATCTTTAACTTTTTCTATAATATATAAAAGCGGGATGATTTTCAGGTAATCATTTAAACTGAATTGTATCTTTTTTTGTTGTTCAACTTTATTAACATACCATTTCTTTTTATTAATATTTAAAGTATATAACCTTCAACATACCTTTTGCGTTTTCATGATCTTTGGATGGAGCATGACGTTCTTCTTGATATTATAAGTTCCGTTAACATAGGCGTCAACATCTTGCGTAATTCCAGCTGCCTCGTTGAATTGGCGAACGATCTCGGGCTTTCTTCTACAAAAAAGACACCAGAACTTCGAAACCACGTTACCAGCACTTTCATATCTGATCCAGGTAAGGTCCGGGCATTTGGATTTGAACCCCAGATCATCATCTCCAGTTTGTTTCTGCCACTTCTGTAAAGTTAGCACCCTTACAAAGCGAGGGCCATCCTTTTTTACTTTGTTTGCGCTTCCGATTACTTGCTCCTGCGATGGAGCTCGCTTGGTTCCCTCGGGGGTTGCTGATGGTTGAACTTGAGTTGATGTGCTGGGTCTATCTTCTGGTTTTTCCCTTTCTGGTTTATCCTCTCTGCTTACGAGTAAATCCGAATTTGAATAGACTCGCGTGCTCCGCCATGATAACCAGGGAAGATGTGAGGATGATGTGGTTTGAGCCATTAGGGACATTTTTAAACTTTCAGTATAATTATATCGGGGTGGGCGATCGATTGAAGGGGTAGGGAATATTTCACATTATGATTGTTTTCTTCAAGTTTTTCTATATCGCAAGTTACGTAATATACAACTTGGTAATACGTGCAAATATTTTCATGAATTGAAAGTTTAACTTTCTATTCAACAAGGCGGAGGCGTCAGCGGAGTTGAATAGAACGTTAATCTGTTAACACCTCCTGCGCCCGCCGTCTTGCTAGTTATAGCAAAGATGATGGACGTGCAGCCGCTGCGGCGCTCTACTATCTTTGCTAATATGTAGCGTGAGTCAGTAGCATGGTATGCATATCGCATGCGGGCTAAGCCAGCTATGTGCGTGAGTTGTTTCTCAGCTAGTTGGTCTCTGCAATCACGAAAGGATTTTAGGATTCTTATTGTAAAATGATTTGTGAGGGCTCATTCAGTCCACATTTAACTCATTTCATGTGAAATGGGAAATGTTACTTCTCCCAAACCGGGCGCAAAAAAATAAAAGACAACCAGCGCCCGGTACTCATTTTCCCGTCTTACCTGGCGCCAAAAGTCGGGGACCGTGGGGTAAAAATCGGCCGGCGCCCGGTTAATAAAAGGCTTGGGTGCAAGATAGGACTCTTGTAGCATGCCCCCATTATCCACAGATGAATGTTGTATGCACTCACCTCCATCAGAATGAAGCACTCCCTCTCTCAACAAGAAGTAGCGCAAGCCATCTGTAGTGAAGTGTGCTGCTCTATCAAAAGGGTCAATTACATTGCCTTTGCTCTTGGACATCTGAAATCAAATCACCAACAAACAAAACTTGATAATAATATATCAAAAGGAATATCAAAGGAGAGACAAACAAAGCCCCAAGTCTTGATTTTGAATCCTGTACTAGTACAATCAACGATGAAGGGAACAAACAAATGATTTTCTGGGCTTCATTCATTGATCCCCTTGTCTAATGGTACATTGCCATATGGTCATTTTCACAGTAAAGGGTGTAACTTTTCTCAAACAGGGTCAAAATTTCAAAATATGTTTTCATAATCATTTCTACTAAAATTAGTACTATAAGTGTCTAAATTATGGATTTTTTTTGGTTCTGGAGCTTAAACTACATGAGAAACCTGGAAAAATAATGAACAACTGTGACAAATATGATAAATTTGAACAAAAACAACATTTTAATTCTATCAACTTAAATGACAACATTTGTTCTCCAAACATAATTCAATTGCAATTTTTCATTTGCTATTCTAATGTACTTAAAGGCTTATAAAGCTTTTTTGGTGAAACTTATTTGGTCTTTAAAAAAATTCAATGCGCTTGTCAAATTCAAGATAAAATATGACTTTGACATTTAATTTTTCAAATTTACCTATCTTCCAAGAGGGGGAGCAAAATAAAATTTACTCTACAAATACCATTCAGTGAGGGCTAATTACCAATGCAAATTCCAAAGAAATCGCATTTCAAATGAGGAAGTTGAAAATTTCTTATGTGTGTGTTTCGGAGGCTTCAGGTTAACAAAATGCCTGTTTCGGAGGCTTCAATCATGTTAACATAAAATGTTGTCCATTACTTAGGTAACATATTAATAAAAATTCAACTTAAACTGTTAATGATATGTTAAATTACTAATATAACACCTAAAACATTTGTTTACAGAGTAAAAATACTTGTTAATATAAAGTACGGTACATGTATGTTATGTATGTTATGTTCAGTACGCTAACATTGCAAAGTCACTTAATAGAATCCATGAGGATTTCAAATCTGTGCTGATACTCAGGGAAATATATTGTCAAGTATGTAATTTCCAAGGAAATCACTCTTCTCATATCAAAGTTGAAACATTCAGGAAACATATACATGTATAGGATCAGTTCAAAGTAGTGTTTCGGAGGCTTCAAACATGTTAACACACTATATTGTCAACTACAAAGGCAATATACAAAGCGAAATTTAACCTTACTTTTGAAGATTTGATAAAATGTTGAACTGAAAGTAAAGTACTTAAAATAATTGTTCACATAGAAACCATTTATGTTAATTCATAGCAATGTATCATTACCCTTCACTTGCGTCTTTGTCATCATTTATTCTTAGTGCAAAGAATTAAATTTTTGCACAGTGGCTTCCACAAACTTGTTTGTTATGTGTTATAACATTTACACAGACATTCATATTTTACAGGTTTTTGTCCTGGAACACAATTGTGTTCTACTTCTTATTTCAAAGAAATTTATCTGCCAACATGTCCAGTTCTCCTTCTTAAAAATTATAAAGGTAAGCTCTGCCGGCTGGGGTAGGGGTCCTGGTTGGTAGAGTCATCTTCTGTATTACATCTTTTTTAGGCTGATGGACTTCACAGTCCTCTGTAAATTCATACAGACCATTGCTGTTCCGGCGCATGAATTTGACTTTGACATTGTCATCAATCACAGCTTTTACCTAATAGCAAAATAAGAATATATAGCAAATACAAACTTTCATTAAAACACAGAAAAACAGCTTTCAGAATCCATTTCACTTCCTTGAAATATCTCATAGTCCCGTATTTGATTTCATTCACCCTAACTTTGTTCAGAACCACAACACCTGCTCATATATATTTTAGAAAGATCTTTTGTCTAAGTATTTCTCAAATAAAGAAAGTTGATCCTGTTAAATGTTTATTTAATAATCCGAGATCTAACATGGGTAATACTTACGAGAGCCATGAAAACCACCCCATTTGAAGTCCTGCTGCTAGATGAAGGTGCATCAAAATATATGGCCACATAATCGCTCACATTGATCCTGCAATTGGAGAAGAAAATAGGAAATTAGCAGTTTGTACTGCACAGAACAATGTTAATACATATATCTGAGCTTGGACACTAAAAAAAAATCATTTTGTTTGATTTTAAAAGTACATCTTGAATGTATATTTGCATGTGAATTACATAATAATTTATTATTTATCCATATGTTGTTTAAGAATTACCGTAGTTTAGTAGTCTATACGGGCACCATCACTAAGGATGCTTAATGTGTACATTACACAAATCTTTAAGTACTAATTAATGACAGACTTGTTTTTATCTGTTTTGACCATGGATTTGCAGGAATAACCTGTTCAAAATTATAATTTGTACAAGGATTTCATTCCTTATTACTGTTTTACCATTGTGCATAGCCATAGACCTGTGTATGTACACATATCAGGAGTCTAATTTAAACATTTGGTACTGAGGCAAACCTTAAAGGTCAGGTGACATCCAAATATAAGTTGATTCATGTTTATGTGCAGGGCTGCATACAACTAATAATTTGTTATAAATATATTTCATAGATTTTTAAATATTTTACAATAATTTTCTCAGACCTGCTAAGCTCCACCCTAAATAAATGTTCCAGATTTCATTCATCTATCTGTTAATCATTAGTGAGCTAACAAGAGAAATTGTTATGTAACTTTCTCCAGCTCAGCACATGCTCACAAATACCTCCACGTTACCTTTCTTTTACTGGTGATGCTACACCACTTCTGGCATAGCAACTCATATGTCGGTATTGTATGGTCTATTGTAAACAGGTGATACCACCGTCTCTTGTTAGCTCACTAATGATTTACAGATGATGTCACAAGATAAATGAGATTTGGAGCATTTTTCTAGGCTGCACATCAACAGGAATCAAGCTATATTTGGATGTCACCCGACCTTTAAAACCACAAACATTGAGTATGATAAAGGTACATGTACAATGTACAATACAGATCGTAACTAGGCCTCACTATATTTTTAGTGACAAATCTAAACTTTAAAAACTTTCACACATCAGTTTCCAGTACAATGACCCATTAAAAAAAAAGTATGGTACAAGTTAAGTAATTTAAGGACAAAATATACAGTTCTTACCTCTATATTCTTGTGGATAACAGTAAGGAAATGAGAGAACTGTCTGTAGTGTTCATGCCTGTCTGGAAGAGATGCTATCTAGTATCAGATGTTGCTAGCACATGTTGCTGTAACCTTGTCAATATCTTCATGATCTTCATGGTCTATTGTCCTGGACAATGTTCGAAGTTCAAATCCTGCCGCGGCACTAATGTCCTTTGGCAAGACATTAATCTACATTTGCCACACTCGACCCAGGTGAGGTAAATTGGGTACCTGGCAGGAATTAATTCCTTGAAATGCTTAAGCACCGTAATGGAAGTCATGCTAAAGCCGGGGTAATAATTTCCAAATTTGGAAGCGCATAGAGACGTTCAATATGTGCTACACAAAAACCGAATATTATTATTATTATTATTCCATTGTCTTAAAAGGGGTTGTACACACTGCTTCCCAAACATTTCTAGAGGGTTCTTTGCCCACTAAATTTCTCTCTCCTACTGTTACAAATGGTCTTTGGATGGCATGGCCTATGCCATTTGATCCTAAGAGGTTGGCAAAGACCATGATACATGTGGTTAACACTAAATGAAGCCTCCGAAACAAATTGGATAAATATTATGGATGTCTTATAATTTGGGAAAATATAGTAATTCATTTTAATACTTTATATATTAAAATATTCATGAAGCTTGGAAGATTTATATGTATAAACTTTTTTATTATTTGGTGAATGATTCTTACATAATCAAGGTTTGAAACAGGTGAATACTCCTAGTACTGGTGTAAAAAAAAATCTGAAATACTGACTATTTGTAAATCATTAAAAATATAAAAAGCCAATAACATCTAACACATTCCTGTACTTTAATAGACCAAAACCAAACATTCAAAAGGAAAACTGTAAACAATACCCTATCTATAAAACCACAATAGCCAAAAATATGGTGTTAACTACAGTTTGAAGCCTCCGAAACAAGTTTTTTTGGTTATTAGTAAGTCCTGAAAAAAATTAACTGGATATCTATTTACTTTCAACTTCAAGGGAGCCTGCACATCCTAACCTATGATTGCCATGCAGATTTAACATGAAACACATCGGTCTAGGTATTTAAAAAATGAAAAATAATCTTTATGCTGTTTCGGAGGCTTCAAGTGTTTCGGAGGCTTCAAGTGCTAACGGAAAGTTTGTATTGTCTGTTATTCTTTAACAGTGGGGAATATCTCAGCTATTTTTTGACAAGTGATTTAGGGGTCCTAATGCTACATTTTGATATAATGATTGGATAAGTTCCTATATTCATATTTGTACGAGCGGTCTGAATAGTTTGTTTCGGAGGCTTCAATTCAGCTAACGGAAAAATGGCGCGACTCAGTCAAGATTTTAAAAAATTCTTACAAGCAACATGATCAGACAAATTTTGTCATTAGTTGGAAGTATAGATATCAAGTGTTATATCAAGAACAAATGAAATGGTAGAAAGCACTTTTCAAACTAGAGCTCTTGCTATGAAGTTTGTTAACTATTGTTAACGGAAAATGAAGTCTCCGAAACAACAAATTACAACACTCTGTTCTCAAAAATAGATGAGCCGTTACAGTCTAAACTTCTTTGGCACTTTTCATTGAACATCTAACTTCACATTCTGCATAACAAATACCATCCTCACTGTTCCTGAAAAAAATGCAGGGCTTTACAAAAATGTCTATGTATTTTGTGTACATCAAAAGGGTCACATTTAGGGTACTTATGTGCCTGCCAAAATTTAACAAAGTAATCCCTGAAGAAGTTTATGCTACCCAAGGTAGCACCCAAGTAGGTTACTCATATGCCAAAATATCTTTGAATTCTGTAGCTTTACGAGATCACTAGAGAATAAAATGTCCAAATTTCAAAGTTACACCCTTTACCGTGAAAATGACCATATATTAATCTTTCCAGTGTAAAGTACGCATCAACCTATCAATCCATTCACCCATCTACTCAGCCATTCATTCATCCATCCATCCATCTACTCAGCCATTCATTCATCCATCCATCCATCTACTCATTCATCCACCTATCCATCTAACCATCTATTCATCCATCCATCCATCCATCTAACAATCCATTCATTCATCCACCTATCCATCTACTCAGCCATTTATTCATCCATCCATCCATCCATTCATTCAATCATCCACCTATCCATCCATTCAATCATCCACCTATCCATCCATTCAATCATCCACCTATCCATCCATTCAATCATCCACCTATCCATCCATTCAATCATCCACCTATCCATCCATTCATTCATCCATCTAACCATCCATTCATTCATCCACCTATCCATCTACTCAGCCATTCATTCATCCATCCATCCATCTAACAATCCATTCATTCATCCACCTATCCATCTACTCAGCCATTCATTCATCCACCTATCCATCTACTCAGCCATTCATTCATCCATCCATCCATCTAACCATCCATTCATTCATCCACCTATCCATCTAACCATCCATTCATTCATCCACTTATCCATCTACTCAGCCATTCATTCATCCACCTATCCATCTACTCAGCCATTCATTCATCCATCCATCCATCTAACAATCCATTCATTCATCCATCCATCCATCCATTCATTCATCCACCTATCCATCTAACCATCCATTCATTCATCCATCCATCCATCTACTCAGCCATTCA
>JAVYIG010004062.1:127500-173223 GCA_035222895.1 Strongylocentrotus droebachiensis
TAATCGCTGGGCGATGCCTAATTCCAGCAGCGACCGAGCAGGCTACTGATCGGCCGGTCGCTGCTCAGATTTGTGACCATAGCTTAACCATCCATTCATTCATCCATCCATCCATCTACTCAGCCATTCATTCATCCATCAATCCATCTCCACAGCCATTCATTCATCCACCTATCCATCTAACCATCCATTCATTCATCCACCCATCCATCTAACCATCCATTCGTTCATCCACCTATCCATCTAACCATCCATTCATTCATCCACCTATCCATCTAACCATCCATTCATTCATCCATCTTCCATCCATTCATTCCTTCACCTATCCATCTCCACAGCCATTCATTCATCCACCTATCCATCTACTCAGCCATTCATTCATCCACCTATCCATCTACTCAGCCATTCATTCATCCACCTATCCATCTAACCATCCATTCATTCATCCACCCATCCATCTAACCATCCATTCGTTCATCCACCTATCCATCTAACCATCCATTCATTCATCCACCTATCCATCTAACCATCCATTCATTCATCCATCTTCCATCCATTCATTCCTTCACCTATCCATCTCCACAGCCATTCATTCATCCACCTATCCATCTACTCAGCCATTCATTCATCCACCTATCCATCTACTCAGCCATTCATTCATCCACCTATCCATCTAACCATCCATTCATTCATCCACCTATCCATCTAACCATCCATTCATTCATCCACCTATCCATCTACTCAGCCATTCATTCATCCATCCATCCATCTACTATCCATTCATTCATCCATCCATCCATTCATTCATCCACCTATCCATCTAACCATCCATTCATTCATCCATCCATCCATCTACTCAGCCATTCATTCATCCACCCATCCATCTAACCATCCATTCATTCATCCACCTATCCATCTAACCATCCATTCATTCATCCACCTATCCATCTACTCAGCCATTCATTCATCCACCCATCCATCTAACCATCCATTCATTCATCCACCTATCCACCTATCCATCTAACCATCTATTCATTCATCCACCTATCCATCTACTCAGCCATTCATTCATCCATCCATCCATCTACTATCCATTCATTCATCCATCCATCCATTCATTCATCCACCTATCCATCTAACCATCCATTCATCCATCCATCTATCCATCTACTCAGCCATTCATTCATCCACCTATCCATCTAACCATCCATTCATTCATCCACCCATCCATCTAGCCATCCATTCATTCATCCACTTATCCATCTACTCAGCCATTCATTCATCCACCTATCCATCTAACCATCCATTCATTCATCCACCTATCCATCTACTCAGCCATTCATTCATCCACCTATCCATCTAACCATCCATTCATTCATCCACCTATCCATCTACTCAGCCATTCATTCATCCACCTATCCATCTAACCATCCATTCATTCATCCACCTATCCATCTAACCATCCATTCATTCATCCACCCATCCATCTAGCCATCCATTCATTCATCCACTTATCCATCTACTCAGCCATTCATTCATCCACCTATCCATCTAACCATCCATTCATTCATCCATCCATCCATCCATCTAACCATCCATTCATTCATCCACCTATCCATCCATTCAATCATCCACCTATCCATCCATTCAATCATCCACCTATCCATCTAACCATCCATTCATTCATCCATCCATCCATCTACTCAGCCATTCATTCATCCACCCATCCATCTATCCATCCATCCATCTACTCATTCATCCACCTATCCATCTAACCATCCATTCATTCATCCACCTATCCATCTACTCAGCAATTCATTCATCCACCTATCCATCTAACCATCCATTCATTCATCCACCCATCCATCTAGCCATCCATTCATTCATCCACTTATCCATCTACTCAGCCATTCATTCATCCACCTATCCATCTAACCATCCATTCATTCATCCATCCATCCATCTACTCAGCCATTCATTCATCCACCTATTCATCTAACCATCCATTCATTCATCCACCTATCCATCTAACCATCCATTCATTCATCCACCTATCCATCTACTCAGTCATTCGTTCATCCACCTATCCATCTAACCATCCATTCATTCATCCATCCACTCACCTATCCATCTAACCATCCATTCATTCATCCATCCACTCACCTATCCATCTAACCATCCATTCATTCATCCATCCACTCACCTATCCATCTAACCATCCATCCATCAATTATTCTGTACATCTGTTTTTCTATCTCTCTAATTACACTTTTATCCATCCACCTTTCTGTGCATCAATCCCTGAAATGTCAAAAGGATCCATTGCATTGCATTTACTCTTCAAGATGTAAAATCTAGCCAAATGAGAAAATGATACACAAATTATTTGAATTCCTCTTTCAATAAACCATCTTCAAATCCATCTATCAATTTATTCATCGCTATATCCACCTATTCATCCATTCATCGCTATATCCACCTATTCATTCATTCATCGCTATATCCACCTATTCATTCATTTATTCATTCATTCTTCATTCATCCCTTTCTTTCCACTCACCAACGTGAATGACAGATGGTAATTGATGGGGGAGATATCTCTGCAGGCCTCTATCTATCCATCCATTCATTCATTCATGAATTCTTTCATCCCCACACTAACCTTAAAGCTATCACGAGTCCAATGTGAATGACAGATGATACTTGCTGGTGGAGAGATATCTGCAGCCATAAGGAAGGCAGGCCAGTAAATAGCATGGAATCTTCAAACGAAACGATGGTAAAATTACTGTTATTATGTGTTATAAAAGCATGTAATATTACATGTATTTTTGTTCATGTCAGACACTTTTTTTTTCCGGGGGGGGGGGGGGGGGGTCTGTTATTTGTTTACATGTTTATGTTGAAGAAATCTCTGCACAGAAAAAAAATACAATCACTATATAGTATCTGATACATGTACATGTATGTACAGGAGAAAAAGTTTGCTTTTCCAAGTGGAGGTGCAGGGATTCGCGAAAGCAAATAAGCCAACGTCCTAACGTTGCCTCCGATTTTCTTTCAGAACCATAGACTATGTTTAACAAATTGTAAAATGATTGCCTAATGATTTGTTGGGAGTTCCCATCCATCTAACAATCAGGTAAGATTGCTTCATGATTCTCATCCAGGTATAATGTTATAAAGTCCACTCCAAAAATAATTTGCTTTTAATAGATGCAGAAAAAGCTAAGAAATAGAGCAAAACAAATTTGAGTAAAACAACGATACCGGTAACTAATAGAAAGTTATGAACTTTTTTCAAAGTAAGAAAAATTATGCAACTTAGAAAGTCACAACACAAATTGCCAATCTGGTTATCAGTTTGTGACGTCAATGCCTCACTACTTATCAATTGCTTTATATTTTGTTTATTCCATTGTTTTTCCTTTTCATTCCCCAAAACTTGATTTCCCCATGCCTCTGCCCAGGTTGAGTGATTTGTATCATATTGCGTGCATGACATTTCACAAAATCTTTTATAAACTTTGAAGAATTGAAACTACTTTATCAAAAATTCACATTTTTCATGATTTAACTGAAAAGAATTACTCTATATTAGTGCATCCACACAAAAACATATTACTATCAATAACTAGTGGATCCTGGTGTGAGGAAATAAGTTTTTTAGGGGGAAAATTGGAAATTTATATTATCAATATAAAGAAAACAATAAGTGGATAGTGAGGCAATGACGTTACACACACATGAGTGAGTGGCCAATTTGTCTTGTGATTTTCAAAGTTTTTCATGCTATTAAAAGTTCATAACTTTCTTAATAGTAATCAAATTTTGCTCAAACTTTTCTTGATTGGTTTGTCTGATTTTTCTGCTTCTATTGAAAGTAAGTTATTTTGGAGTAGACTTGCCCTTTACATCAGGGTAATACAATCAGCACTATGGTGTTGAAACATTAAAAACATATACAGTAAACAAGTTTATAATGTTTCAGACCACGGAATCTTCATAATAAATTCATATAGTTAAGATTTGACTTTATAGAGTCATATCACATTTCATTGATGGTAAGAATGAATTTGCTGCAGAGAGTTTGTTCTGATTTCAAGCCGTATTCCTAGAACCTTGAGCAGAGCAGTGACTTACTTGAGGATGTCTTTGCCTATAATGTGGGTAGGTGGCCAAAGATGTTTCCTGTCTGGATAACCACTCACTGTTAAATAGTTGACTAAAGCATCCATCCATACATAGATCTGCAATCAAATCAATCATACAAAAACAATTCATTTTTAATCTATTCTCTGAACCTCTTCTGAGCAACTTCTGAGGTTTTGAACACTCATCATAAAGGACTTTCAACAGTTAAATTCAGTTAACATGCTTGGTTTCATTGTTGAACCGAGTATAAAATATCTTCCCTTGGAATAACTGTGTAATAGCAATTCATGCAACTTTTCAGATAGTTACATGTAAATGCCTGTTCAGACATTAAGCGGGCGAAATGAGATGTGCAATACGCGTCAAATTAAATTTACCCTTGTTAGGCATTAATCTCAACTAGCAAACCCCACCCAGATAATACACTGGAAGCAGGCAAAGACATTCAAGTTTGTAATATGGTCATGAAAACCATCAACAAAACACATGTTATTTTTCTCCATATGCGATGTTCCAACTTTTGCTTCGATGGTATCCCACATTAGAGCCTTTCAATTCTTGCAATATCCATGATTTAGCGCTGGATTAGATTTTAACTTGATGGAACTTCGATTGCGCGGAGTCGAAAGTGATGCCTCCGCCATAGAGCGATTTTACAAACCAAAATGGAAGCAATTTTTAATATTCAAGTTTGATAGTAATCCATTAACAGGCTCTCAGAATATTTTGTTTCCTCTAGCTGTACTCACTGTCTGTGAAGGATCATCTGGGACCGGTATACCCCAACCTAGACGATCTCTCTGCCTAGAGACAGATAGATCCTGAATGCCTTCATTTAACCAGTGTCTCACAATGCTATGAAACTTAGCAGGCTGCACAGCTAAAATGAAACAACAGATATTCATGTCAGCCTAATGAAAAAACCTGACATTTATAAAGAATCATTAAGAAATGGAGATTTCGTTAAGTTTTACAATCCTTGACTAGGGTGACAATGAATATACAAATTAGCATTACAGCATTGACCATAACGACCAAAAAATAGTACATTCATAGATAGTCCATGAAAGTTGGACGTTAAATATCCAATTCACAAAATCAAACCAAAGTGTAAAACACAAA
Organism: Strongylocentrotus droebachiensis; assembly: GCA_035222895.1. Classification (NCBI taxonomy): domain Eukaryota; kingdom Metazoa; phylum Echinodermata; class Echinoidea; order Camarodonta; family Strongylocentrotidae; genus Strongylocentrotus; species Strongylocentrotus droebachiensis. The sequence continues at coordinate 132,778 of JAVYIG010004062.1, forward strand.
ATGAAACAACTATTAAAACATGACATTCGCTGACATGTACAGTCTTTTTACCTTCATGCATTTTGTAAAAATCTAATTTGAAAAATAAAACGCATTAACTAACAAACTGATGGTACATAACTGTCAAGTATGATTTTTCAAGTATTTCATTCTAACTTCTTTTTTAATTCTACTTGAAATTAATAAACAGTAAATTTAAATATTACATTTCCGTATTTTCTTATATACACACACACACAAACACACTTACATGTAGATAGTATTGTTCATAGGAAAATAAGATCTGACTTTAAAATAGTATATGTAGATGATTTTCACTTTATACTTGTTAAAACAATTTTCTACACTACTTCTAGTCCATTTCCCCTTCAGCAAAGGTTGGTTGGCTCAATCCTCTGTCTCCATTCTCCTACATTCCTTTATATATTCATAGATACTCAAACCAGTTGAATGGTCAAACCTGTCATACATGACCACCTCTCTATAAAGGCCACCTGTGTATGTGGCCATGTATTTCATCTCCCTCAAGAAAGAACAACTGTTCCCTTGGGTGACCTTAACAGACAGGTTTGACTGTACTTTTATTAATGTTAAAGCTAAAAGAGCAATAAAAGATATGAAATATTTACCACTGGGATTATCATCCAGCCATCTTAGAAGCTTATCGCGGAAGACACTGAGTCTAAACATGTAGTTGGTCTCGCTTGTCCACTCTACAACATTCCCACTTTCTAAAGATACCTGAAAAACAAGATACTTCTTATTCATAAATAGTATTTCGTTACACAGGAAGTATGAAATTACCAAACATAAACATGTAAATAGTAAAGTGACAGATATTTATATCTATTGATACGAACAACAAAGAAGGTCGAGTTCAATTAAAAATGAAACAAAAATAAACATTAGCTTTTTCTTCCTTTAATATCCCTATGTGGAAGAACATCACGTTACCAATGACAGGTTATAAAGGCTTGCTCTTAAAAGAACCTCCCATTTTATGGCTAGTAGTTCAAACAAACTTTGGACCATACATGTACATGTATGTGGTGCCAAATGTGTAATACATGTAGGTAGCTACAAGAAGTATACACGTACATTGCAGCAGGGCTAAGTAGCTCTGAACATTTTGATGTTTCTAAATCTCACAATACAATACAATACAATATTATATTGATTTACTACAACATCAAGTAAACCAAATACTGCCAATTACTTTTAGACAGTTTCTTCCCAGTTGCAATCACATGACTTTCACACAAAATGACTAGTAATTCACAAATATATCTGTCTTGAATCAGAAATTAAAATGTCCATGACCTTTGACCTTAGAGAGAGAAAACCTATGGACTAAATTTATTGCATACCTTTATTGTTGTGCCATCCCCTCTATCTATCTCCTGAATTTGAGAGGTAGTTAAGAAGCTTTCATCTGTCACAGAATACCATCCCTCATACTCCCCTTTATAGATGAAACCTTTCTCTCTCAGTGAGGTCTGTAGAGAAAATAATGACAAGGGAAAGAAGAAACACATAGCTTACACAATAGCTTGTCTTGCCCAACTATTCAAACCAAGATATGATACACAGAGGCAAATTCACATACTTATGTGAAAAGCAATTCATGACATGATGCGTTTCTTTTGAAACTTGGAGCATATGGACTTAAAGACCCGGGTAGCTTAGCAAAATTAGTGGCACAAAAACACGCATCTGGAATGCAAAAGGCATAATAATTAGTGACATTTGTTAACTAAAATTCTTTTCACATATCTGAATGAAAGATTAGGTAACATTAAGCCTAATCACAATCGTACATGCATTTACCAGCTCCATATGCTTTTCAACAATTAAGGATTTATGTTCTGGACGCATCTTAAGCTTGAAGATCATATCATATTTGCCTACACAAGCAGGCAAGTGTATTTTCTAACCCATTGAATACTGAATGAAGTCATGCCCATCCAGACTTAATACAAGTGCCACAAAGTTCTATGACAATAGGTTAATAGAAGGGGGAGAACTGTAAAGGCCTGTTTTTTTATGGTAAAGGTGTAGGTTAAATCTTAGAAATATGAGAGTACTTTCCCAACTGAGAACAGCCAAAAGCATTTTTTAATTCCATTGAGAACGATACAACAAAACAAAACGTTGTTCCAAAGTCAAACACACAGACCTAATTGTAGTGCACAACTAATAATAAATTAACGAAATGTAGAGAAATTACTCTCAAATTGAATTGTACTCAGCTCATGCTTGTTCTACAGAAGACAAAGTAACAGAAAGCAACTTCCTCTCTAAAACTAGTAAACTCTAAAAAGGTTTTATCTTATATAATAGTGTCTTTAGGAGCTTTACAGATATATCATTATCCTGCTCATATTTTTTAATCACTCACCCAAAATTCATGAACTGCAGTATGATGCCTTTCTTCGGTGGTACGAATGAAATCAGTGTAGCCAATATTGCACATTTCAAACAGTCTCTGCATACAAAAATAGGATACAAAAATGTTTAAAAGATAAAGCAGTAGCTCTAATGGGACATGTCAATTATTCCAGTACATTCAATATTAATATGAATATAATTTATTTCTTAAATCATGCACTAATTCATTAAAACAGTTTTTAAAACTTCATCAAATTGAAATGTATGTATTTCAAAGCTACACATAAAATTCAGATCTTAAATTGACTATGTGATACATCTGCGTAATGGAATGTTACCATACATAACAAATCAATATAATTATCATTATCATTTATTGACCATATCCATCAGACATTGAACATTTAATCACATGGGGTGATTAGATGATACTCTAAATAAAGGTACTCTGTAGAATTCAAGGGTTTTACTCAATATTTCAAGGATCGCAATTCCCAACACAATTTCACCTTGTCCAATACCCTAAGGCCTTTCAAGTATGCCTGAGCACAAACCATTATTATTGTAGAACACAATATTATCCCCCTCCCCACTTGATATTACTTTTGTTATCAAACTTTCTATTAATTATTTCATTCTATTCCAATACCCTAAGGCCTACCCTGGGTAAAAAAAACGTTATTATTATTATATTCCTTTATGCCATTTGGAACTTTTCATACAGTTGGATTTATATACATTATATACTTCAATGGTTATCATGGCTCGTGAAAGAAAAATTGAATTTTTAAATGGAGAGGACTTCATTTTGTTTGATGTACTTATCACAAAATATGTATTTCAATAAACTTATCTATCATATCACCTGTTTGGAACCAGAAAGGTGTTAACTCACATACTTTTAAAAAGAGCTAATGCTCTTCTGGGTCTGAACATATGACATATCTTTGGAATTATGAAGAATATAATTTCCTCCTTACTCTAAATTCATGAGAAACCTCATTGCAAAATGTGAGAGGCTCCTTTCCAGCCGTCCTTGCAGCTTTCTGGACTTTAAGACCATGCTCATCAGTTCCTGTTGCAAAGATGGTGTCAGGAGCTCCCAGAATCCTTTGCCATCTGTGAGCAGCATCTGCTAAGCATGCAGAGTAGAGGTGGCCAATATGAGGTTCTGAACATTGGGAAGAAATAAATAAATTGTTACAAGAGACAGCAAAGCAACAACAATATTATTGCAAAAACAAAGGTATTGCCAAAGTGGCACAAAGTTTACAATTTGTTATCAATTTGTCTTTAATCTGTTACTGGCAATATCATTTTGGAATAATAAGCACTTTACATAGACTGAGCACTGCGCAAGTTATTTCATTTTTATCATTCACTATTATTTTTGTCAAAATTTGCTTGGCGTATTTACTACCTTGCATTTCCTGCTCCGGTATTTACCGGCCAACCCTGAATTTCCATAGCTACATCATGTTTCACCTTAAATACTAGGATGGACAGCTATGTGATAATTAATCTTAAAAACATCAAGACAAGTACATTTAATGACTACAACTCTCAACTAGGAAATGCCATAGTATCACAAACTGTTTCAAAAGTTAATTGAAAGTTTCAACCTGCTAAAGAGCTAAGCCCAAGATAATTTGGGATGGTTTCTGTTGAAAATGAATGTTAAACTAGAATCAAATCACATTTAATAGGTTCTAAATTGAAGTTTAAACTACATTTAATATCCAACGATGAAAAGAATAAATATGTGGTGTAAGCTAGATTTAAAGAGAGGAAAAACATACTCTAAAATGTATTACTTACTTGCATTCACATAGAAAATTGGAGTAGTGAAAAAGGGACTTCTTTTGGAAACTGGTGCTTGGGTCCCATCATTGTCCCTAACCGAACTTCTTAGCGTCACATTGGAATCGAGGTGTCGTGAAGTGAGATGGGAACGGCATCCCTCTAGGTGAAGCAAGGATCTCCTCAAGCTCAGATATGCTCTCATCATCATCATATCAAGTCTAATAAGTTGCCATGATCAAAATAATTTGATTTCCAAACGTTTCTGTACACATTCAAAAAATAATATCAAGACACCACTGTTGAATTGTTTTTTTTTTTTTTATACTTACAGCAGGTATAAAGCCCTATAAAGAAATACATGTACCTACATGTACATTGTAGTGAGTGATTTAAAGTTCGTTGTTGAAAGCTGGTGTTGGTGTTGTGAGAACACCAACACCAGTCACAACACTGAACTTGAAATCAGGCTGGAGTTGGGATTGACCTCGGGAAATATGACATATTTCAGGTAGTCTGTGTTGAGGGATGGTGTTGAATGTCGTCTTAACTCTGTTTGGTTGACAATCAGCCATGCATGAAGTCTTTCGTCTATGCCAATCGTAAACGTTGTTGCTACGGCAGGCAACCAGTGAAAACGATTTCATTTAATAAAGTGACATCCTACTCTACTCTACAAGCGATGAGTCTAATTTAGACTCATCGCCTGTAGAGTAGAGTAGGATGTCACTCGGTGTTGAAATCTATCGAAAACGTGATAGGTATCGTCCTTCTAAACTGACCCTCGATGTTGGAGCTCGGTTCAGTAGCCTTTCCAAACTCTCAACACTAACACCGAACATTGTACTTGAATTCACTCCATGAGTAACAAACTATGAATACATATGTACATGTAAGCTGTACTGTAGTGTAGCTTGATCTTCGATCTTCTTTACTTAGAAAGAAAGATATAATATAGTCTAGGTCTCATCTGAAAATAATGACAAAATTGTATGCTGAACCAATGATTAAACCTATTTATTAACTTTGGCAGGTTAATTTACAACAAATACAGATACCATTTAAGATGGGTTTAATTTTTGTGAACTTATGAAAAAAAAACATTCTGAGATTGTGACTGCGTGCAGACAGAGTCTGGCCAACTTGGCCCTCGGGCAATACTAAAATTACTAGCCCAGATTCGTATAGACCGAATTTTCTGTCTCTTTCGTTTGTTAGCCTCTGATTTGGGTAAGGTCGGCTCCTTCTAAAGAGATGAGCCGACCTTACCCAAATCAAAATTCGGTCTAAGATTCGTGCAGATCTGTGAGAGGTCAACCGTCAAGAGTCATCAACTATAAATTTAGGGGGGGAGACAACCCCTGCATAATATGTTAATAAGCAGGAGAGGGCTGGTCAATATATGATTGACAGACTCTTTCCTAATTAGGTGACTGTCTCTACTCTCAAGACAGTTTGTCAAGGCGTAAGCGCAGTATCCGGAGACTCACGACCCCCAAAAGCCCCAATCATCATGCCTATGCCCTGCCCAGCGATGCCCGGAGCCGGCGGGGCCGGCTGAGCTCCGTACCATACGCAGTGGACTCGGCACTGCACCGGCCGGCAAGACGTTAAACAGATCTATAATGGGTTAGGCCTATTTCAGAATACATGTAGACCCTCTACCTGTTTATCAAATTATTATTGAGTGGGCTTTGAATAACCAATAGTTCTACTGGTACAAATAATAATAATTTGTAAAAGGGGGGATCGATCTTACCTAGCCTGCGCTTGTCATGGAGTAGAGTCTCTTTACAAGTTGTTCTTAACGTTACCGTAGACGGCGTTTTTATTATAGGATATCTTTCTCTCTCTCTCTCTCTCTGATTGATTGATTGATTGATTGATTTTTATTCGACAAGCTTCCAAGATACAACAATATACAATAATAACAGATCAAAAATAAGTCAGCTTGAACAGGATAACCCACATAAGCTCAAGAGCTTATTTCCAGTGGGGTCCCTTACAGACATGTATACAATTAATAAGTTAAAATAGTAATATTTACAGACAGATAAGAAAATAAAAGAATTACTTATTAATAAAGATAATAATAATAATAACAACATTTCTCTCTCTCTCTCTCTTTCTCTCTCTCTCTCTCTCTCTGCTTAATATCTAACTTCTCCCCTTTCTCTGTCTTCATGCTACCTACCCGCCTCTTTAATGAGGTGTCTCTTTGAAAGAAAAAAAATTGATTCACTCGATACTTAAAGGTGAAATTCAAAGAAGATCACAAATATTTCAACTAATGTATCACTAGAAACTGGTGAGCTAACAGATGGCCATCGTACAAGTTTTAGATCAACAACATATCGGGTGATTTATAAAAATACGAATACAACCACCTCCATGCATAGCAGCTGGGATATGCGAGAGATTCGCCGGAAAAATAACGATGTTTTAATGACGTCACTATATGGACCAACACTGCCCAAGCAGACGACATCCCATAGAGAATGAACATAATTGCACAGCTATTATTTCTCAAATTATAATGAGTTTAGTGTATATAAATGTAATGGTATGTCGAACCATTCAAAAGGGGATATGACCTGATTCTGATAACTCAAATTTTTTGCTTGTAAATACACAGGATAGGGGTTAAATAACAATCAAAGAAACCAGACTTTCAAATTGAAAAACCCCCGGAATGATATTAAGGACGGCATTTGGTCCCTCTTGAAACGCCGAAAATACCCCGGTGTGTGCAGCTCAATATACAATGGCGTCTTATTTTGTTTACAAGCGACAGATTCCTTTATTTTTGTATCGCTGCATTTTTCATCAAAATAAAACCATGCGCGGGGTTTAGAGTGAGGCAATAGATTAAAGATTTAGCCTGACGGTAGTGAAGTAAGAGAAAGAACTCAAGAAAAGATGAAAACACAGGCACTGAAAATGTGTGAGATGTCATGGGACATATCGTCTGCTTGTGCAAGTCATGTCCATACTGTGATCTCACACATCTCAGCAGCGTTCGGAGGGCTCTTCAGGTGCTATGCCGGGGCTGTATTTAAGCGTTTTGTAATTTATAATGATCAGTACTTCGAATGTTTCCAAGCATTGAATTTTGATAACCTTGTCGAATCAAAGTTTCAACTTCGCAATAATGAAAATAAATTTAGTTTTTAAAATCAATGAATATCTACTTTAAAAATAGTTAGTTTACGTATTAAACCGGAACTTAATTTTGTTGATCTCAGATGGGAGATACATGTTTTGGGGGCACGGGGGGCACGTGCCCACCCCCCCACCAGTTTCAAAGACCGGTTGAACTTTTTTAGACCCTTCCCCAGGACGTCAATCAATTACATGTCTGTGCCCCCCCCCCCCCCCCCCCCAAACATCAAACTCTGGCTACGGCCCTGCTCTTTGGGAAATAGATTCTCAGAAGCCAAATGGTTTCATTGCCCGAAACTCATGTATACAATTCAGAATATTAGAGCTAAACCAGCCCTTTTTCTATCTTTCCATCTCTCCCCTGGGCCCTTCATTATAACGTTGCAATGCCTGATTATAATTTTGATTAGTCTAATTTACTCTATGTTGGTCTTGAAAATGAGTGTTGTAATGTACATGTATATCTATTATCCTGCCACCTACCTCCCCCCCCCCCCCCCTTTGAGGCCATACCAAATTGAAAAACGTTTGGGTATTTGTAGAGCGATATGAAGTTGTAAAGCAAAAGACTATAGGCTAACATATTAGACTTAGACTCAAATTTGTTTGTACAGTATGTAAACATTGGAGGTACATGCATTTTATTCTTTAACTCCTGGATTGACAAAATGTGATCTCAGTACTATGATTCAGTGGACAGATCTACAAATATACGCGGATTAGATTCCGTGGACAAAATCACTCTGTGAGATTGATTTGGATTTTTGTAATAGTTTGCTTTTTTGTCTTCCGTCATATCAAATTCAAAGGTAACAGCTTATTCAAAATTCAGCAGCTTGACTCGTAAAACGAACAAAGAAACTTCAATAATAAATTTACATTGGTTACCTATCCAGTCCAGTATCCGATTTAAAGTTTGGCACAAAAATCAATAAGACACAATGGACCCGATGTGTGGAACTCCTTGCTTATAACATTAAAATTATGTACAACACTTGTTTCCTTTAAAGTGAAGATGAAAGAATATTTATTGATAAGGTATGAAAATTAGATTCTGGTCATAATATACTACATGTATTTTGTTTTAATATTCATTGTTTATTTGTATATAAAAAGGAAATTATTTTGATAGATTGAGGAGCTCGCGCAGTGCACTCTTCACTTTGCACAGCACTCTCTTCACCCGCTCTTTCTTACTGTCTCCTCTCCTTCTTTTGTAAGGCCGGTATCATTTCAAGCTCTGCTTACGATATCGGTCTTCTGCATTCTCCCCCTTTTCTTTCTTTTCAAATACGATTAATTGTACTATTGATTATTTATATTTATTTATTTATATGAATTACTACTTGTATTACTTATCATTATATTGCTAAAATGTATTCATTGTTATTTTTGTTATTGTTTATGGAAAATGCAGAAATAAAAAACTTGAAACTGAAAAAAAAAAAAAGTACTTTAACAATGTTTCCATCAGTTTGCATTGAGATGTTAATACAGTATAAACCAGTGCGGTGCGTTGCGCAATTGGCCTAGGCAACTCTGGTACCGGTGAGAGGATTCTGGGGATATATACAGGCGCGGATCCACGGGGGGGGGGGGGGGGGGCGTACTCCTAGCAAACAAACTGGTAAAAAGATAAGATGGTAAGGCAAATTTAACCTTTTTTCAACAAAAAAGTAAAGCGCCCCCTCCCTCTGGCCAAACAAAAAAGTGTTTCTTCCCCCCCCCCGCTTATTCAACGGCTGGATGATTCGCTGCTAAATAATTCTTTACAAATTGGACCCCCCCTCAAAAAGTGTTTTACACCCCCTCCCCCTCCCCCTCACACCCCCCCCCCCCCACCCCCCGCTGATTCACCGGCTGGCTGAGTCGTCGCTAAATATTTCTCACAAATTGGACCCCCCAAAAAACAAAAAAAAGATCCTCCATCTTGGGCCCCAGCTCGAATTAGATTTTCAGAGTTCCACTTTTTGAATAACCATTAACTCATATTTGAGCAAAGGGATGCCTCAAAATCCTTATGTTTGGGTGGCTGAACTATAATCGGATGGGGTGTTACTCGTAGTAACTCCAAAACAAATGAGCCTGAGCAGACGACGGAATTCAGATGCTCAGAGCATGCGTAGTAGCAGTCCTTACTTGGGTGGTCCCCCTAATATCAATTTAATGATCAATAATTTGTATATTAAGTGATCAAATCAAATATAAATACCTAAAACTTCTTTAAAATATATTTTTTACTTGTTTATTTATTTATATTAAAAGATAGATTAGTTAACATGTCTATTCATGAAATCTTTCTTCGTTTCAATGATACACTTATTAGAACGAGGTTGTTTTCATTTGGCCCACACACGTGGATTGTCACTCCAGTTGTTCTGGGTGCCGCAACGCGTACGTACAAACACACATACCAACGGAATTCATCACGTCCAGAATGAGCACCTTCCTTGACTTTAGCATAATGTAAGCTTGATTTATGAACGACTTTACAAATATCCTGCAGAATAATGCATTTCATGACATGAAATTGAAGACTAAGCTGAGTAACAACTAACAAACTTACTATGGACTAACTAAGCTAACGCTAACGCTAAGTTTAGTGACAACTAACACTTACCGGTAGTTCACTAGCTAGGCTATGTACAGTGTATACCTTACAATGCAATGTGTGCGCTTTCGCCATGAACAGAATAAGGTTTCTGCCATGCCATGGGCTGTTATGCAATGCAACATTGGAGACCATTTGGATAGCCTACGCAAATGCGATCTTTTGATGGGCTGATTAGATTTTTGTTTCATGATTCCTATTGGATGAGAAGAATGACATTGTTCATTTCATACTTGATACTAGAGTCTAGGCCTAAACTTTCTATGATTTATGTTTTTGGCAGTTTGCTTTGCTGCACTGTGACTGTAGCTGTTTCACAAGATCAAGAGCTGTGTTTAATACCATTCTGTACCTTGATCCCGCATTCAGGATGAGAAAAAAAGTATATTCAGGATGATTGTTTAACATGTGAGTTTGCTTTTGGTGAAATTTCAGCGAAATCTATGGATGAGAAATATGTTTTTTTTTTATGAGGAATGTGAAATGTCATGCAAAAATGATGGCCCAATTAGCGGTTTTCCCATATTTACATACATTTTTCGGCGATTTTTTGTAATAAAATAAAAATTTTCGGTCACATTTGAGATCACAACTTTTGTTTTAAAAACAAAGGAAAACAAAGCAATTAAATACATGATTTCCGGGCGTTTAAAATTGGCATAACTTTCTTATTACTGGGGCTAGGGGCTAGTATTAGGATGAATGAGGAATCAAATAAAAGGTCTTTAATATCAAGCTCTGTTTGATGGTATAAAGCAAAAGCTTGAACTCTGATATTTTTTGTTGTTGTAACATACCTAGTTACCTACACTATGTCACTAACTTGTTCCCAAAATCTTTGGCTCGTAACAAAAGAAAAAGGCCTACCCGTATTGACTTTACACACAGGACTTATGCTGAAAAGGGGGTGGGGGGGAGCGGGATCTGGAGTGAGTAATACAGGTAACTAACAGAAACAGTAACTAACACTTATTAACAGTTTATTCAGACAGATATCAGATATATTGGGTAAATGTCGGCTTTCCCTATACACAGACGCTAAAACGCGCTAGTCGGTAATCATGGTGGTAATTAATCCTTGTCGCCCGCCCTTAAGTTGAAGATAAAGCTGAGTTCTGGTCATATCGCAATTGCATTGTGAAAGAAACGGAGTGGAATCGATCAGAAAAGGTTGATCATCTAGCATATTGGTGTGTACTGCAAGGTTCTGTTTGATCCTGAGGTTTTTCTTATGACACTAAAGTCCTGTTCCCAGATGATAAGCATCTAGAAAAAATCTATTACAATTACACTCACCTGTAGCATTTTTATTTTCTATGATTAGGTTGTTCCCTTGAGACTAATCCCAAGCCTTAGAGATGAGTTGGAGATGAGTTAGGATTCCTGCTGGCTTGCAGATGAGCTGAGATTTTCTAGACCACATGTGCTACTATTCTGTGTTGGAGAAATGGATGGCACAGTTCTCTATACCTCAGATCTGGTGAGCACCACAGCATCTTTACCAGATGATGCTGTAGCATCTGATGTTGCTTATGTAACACCACAATGGACTATCATCTTGGAGGCAGCCACCCTGGCTCTAATAGCCGTTGTAGCTGGTGCTCTGAACACGATCATCATCTACACCATCCACAAAAAGACTTACCTGCAGAATCCAAGCAACCAATTTGTCTACAGTATGACAATCGCTAGCGCGGTGATGTCGTTCACAGTGTTGCCCTTCAACCTTGTAGCCTGTGTACTTCGGGAGTGGATCTTTGGCGTGGTGATGTGTAACCTGATGGGCTTCATCTCATTGTGTACACTCACTGGTTCACTCTTTAACGTGGCACTCATTACCTTGGACAGGTAAAGTGATTCTAATCCATTTTGGAGAGTTAATGAACTCTTCAATCTGCCATTTAAAGCATAGGTTCATTTCTGAAATCAGATATCATCATGATGAGAAATTGCATGGATTTGAAAAAAAATGTTGCAATTTCATTGAGTTTGGTAGAACATTTTGTAAAGGGGAGATACATGTAGAAGAGTTTAGGTGGGGAGTGACTGTATGGTTTAGTCAATCCTGTTTTCAATGCTTTCAGCTAAGCTGTACTTAATTGTAGATTGTGGGCAGTAAACAACAACGGATGGAATTTCAAAAATTCTTTTGCTTTGGAGTTTGGACTGTTCAGAAATGTCTGAATAATATAATTTCTTTATTTACTTTAAGGGCATTCAGTGAAAGGATTTCAGGCCATAGTGTATAATTCATCTTGGTTCTACTTATATGAACTGCAATGCAGGAAACCACTTTTGAAACCATATCTGTAACATAATTATGCATGTTTTGCTTCTTCTTTCAGATACTATGCCATTGTTCAGCCCATGATGTACCCCCTGAAAATGACTTCCAACTACACAACTCACCTTATAGTATGCGTTTGGATCCTAGCACTTATATGCACTCTACCTCCCTCGTTTGGTTGGTCAAGGTACAGCTTTCGGGTGGCAAAATCAGCATGTATGGTGGACTGGCACTATGACAAATCATTTTCAGGATTCTATGCAATAATGACAACCATCTTCCCTCTAATCCTGATGTGCTTCTGCTATGGCCATATCCTCAAGGTTGCTAGGAGATCATCACGAAGGGTCAGCCATGGAAATATTGTTGCGGAGGAAGCGATAAAGATGATGACCCGGAGGCGTTCACGTAGGACATCCCTCCTGGTAAACATCAGAATGAACTCACCAACCAAAGCGATCCGAACAGTGCTAGTCACAGTCAGTGCATTATTGATCATATGGTGCCCATTTATAATTGAACTGGTCTACGAGACTGTGCTCGGTGATGAGCTTATAGCAAATTGGTTAGAAGCTGGGGCCATGTGGCTAGCATACTGTAGCCTTATCTTTAACCCTATGATTTATGCAATCTGGAACAAGACAGTGCGGAATGAGGTTCTTGGGATGTTTTGTGCTAGGTCGCTAAAGCTACAGTGGGCCTGGCGTGATGATGATAAAATCCTGGCAAGGCGCAGGGAGTCAAGACGTCTTAGCATCACCGGGAGCATCACTGACCTGAGTTACACTACTGCATTGAGAGGAAAGTTCAATCAGCACAGCACCCAGATTACCAACAGTGGACAACAGACTTCAAGTAATGATTCAGGTTAGTGAAGCCAATCTCTCTAGCTAAGAGCAGGTTTTTTAATAAGATTACATGAAGCTCTATGTCCAAGGATAATGTGATCTAGGATGGTCTTCTGAGATTCATTGAAACCTCAGTGAAAAAAAAACCTTGAAATCTTTCTTAAATCAGTATTTTGATAATTATTTTAGCAAGGTTTTATCTCACTGAGACATGCCCATTTATGTTGTGATAAACAAGAGCTATTGTTAGATTTCACAGTTTTCACTCTCTTCATGTTCAGCCCATAGAATCACTCTCTGCCAGTCTTTAGGGCAAGAGAGCATAACTGCTAATTTTGAAAAAATGCACAATGGGTGCTTCAAGCACAAAACACAATTTTGGTAGGATCTCTTTCAAAAATTACTGAGGTAGTTTCAGAGGCTTTTGAACACGTTTACAAGTAGACAGAAATGACTGTCTAGTATGGCGAATTCTTTAATAAAACTGACCTTTTAGTTGTGTATGCTGTAATGGTTACCGTCTGTATAAATGGGGAAGGTTGATGCATAAAACGAAAGATAAAATCTGATATCAACATACCAATTTTATTTTAAATATATTTTAGAGATAAAATCGTGCTCATAAAACTCATTTAGTTCAAAATCTTGCTATAATGGTTCTCAGAATACCAATTTAAGAAAAAAGTTAGGTCTTTTGTATTAATCGTGTGAATTTGAATAAATATTGGTGCTTGTTTTTCTACTGAAAACCACTGCACGGATGATCTACAGAACATGTAGGTCACTATCAGGTCAAAGTTCAATGTCAATGAAGCTTCGGTTTCAAGTATGCATGCTGTCTTTTTCATACATCAATCACTTTTTCATCAATGATTTAAAGATAAAATAGTTTTTCTCATTTTAAAGATTCTATTTGCTTTTGATGAAAAAGAGCTCTGGTTTCAAATATGAATAAAAACTCATATACTCTGAATAATTGTAACTATAAAGATTTTGGCAAGTTATATTTTATTTCAGTCAAAACGAGTTCCAAGACTTATTTTTCTTCTATATCTCATAAATTGTAGTAATTTCTGGAGTACCTCTGGCAAGTATTATTGAGTCTTCCACCACCGCACCGACCACCGCACCGACCACCGCACCCAAAAGTGGCAGCCGCTCTTGCGGTAAGTCTAAGCGAGTCAGACTGACTTCTGGGATCAAGAAGACAAGGGTAGAGATCTTGAAGGCTCATTCTCCTACACAGATCAGCACCACTGCCGAGGTTCACCAACCTGCACGCATTATCACTAGGTCAATGTTGGGTCAAAGTTCAATGTCAAAGGTCAATGGGGATGGGGAAGAGAATAAGTTAGGGTGCAGTAGTCGTAAACTCAGTATTGTGAGCATGGATGAGAGCATTGTTTATAGTTGATGGTGCTGATTTGGACTGACTATTCAATGTTTTGTAAAGCATTAAATAGTTCTTTTAATCAATAGGCAATTAAAATTTTGTAATTAATTTCAATAAGAGAAAGAGAATGGCGAACATTTGAAATAAATTGGACATATAATCAAAAGTTATGAAGTTTGCAATATTAAATCAGTGCAAATCTCAAATTGGCAATTTGATGAGTGGATTCTGAGGTAGTCATGGACATTGGCATGTACAAAATTGAAAGTAAGTATTGAAAGTAAGTTATTTTTGGAGTGGACTTGTACTTTCACGATACACCAAATGAAGCCAAAGTATTACTTGTACATGTATGTAGCACAATGTAAATGAGTATTCTTCTGTACTAATTTAGTCAGGTTATGGCTAGCAAGTGCCTTAGTAATTGCGATCAAATGAAGGCAACAGTATTCTGAATAGCAATGTTTTCACTATCAAATATTTTTATACCTCTGCCCTTTTTTTTTTAGTTGTCTGTCTGTCTGTAGTACTCTGTACGTCCGTCTTGCTTAAATCGCTTTATTGCTATGCCGATAACTCAAGAACCACTAGAGATATGAACCTTAAATGTATCACCATAGGAAGACAATCTGATTAGATTTTGGAGTAACTAGACCGAAGGTCAAAGGTCAGAGGTATACTTATGAAATTCCAGGTATTAGCCTCTAAATCGCGATATTTCAAGAACCACTAGAGATATGAGGCTCAAACTTTATGACACTACATGTACATATTACCATAGGAAGACGATCTGATCAGATTTTGGGTTATTAGATCAAAGGTCACAGAGGTCAATTTATCACAATCTAGATTTGCCTTGTAATCGCGATATCTCAAAAACTACTAAAGATTTTAGGCTCATACTTCATGATATTATGTATTACCAAAGGAAGACAATCTGATTAGATTTTGGAGTAACTAGATCATAGGTCACAGAGGTCAACTTCTGAAATTCCAGCTAGATTGTAAAAGCAGTATTAGGCTGATTGAAGGTCAATGTGTTTCCTTTTTTCCAATGTTGAAAACAATCTGTAATAGTAACTGTAATATATTTAGACATGTTCCAGATACCTCATTAACATCTTGCCAATTATAGTTAAGTGTGTTTTTGAAATATTTGCTAATTGCTATTAACTTATCTTTTACAGACTACCTTGAGTTTTATATTTTCAAATTTGTATTGGGTAGTGTTTTGTTATGTTCTGTTCAAAAATACTATTTTTTGTTAACAAAAGTATGCTGATAACCAAAATGAAAAGTTGTAATAGTCAGTGTTGATTTTTCAGATCACTTCCGGCTCAATTATAAAATGAGATGGGAACTAGTAAATATGGATACTTTGAAGTCTTTGGTAGACGGTAGATGTGTGCTGCATGTAGATTACATGGTTTATAGCCGTTTGGTCTACAACCAGTTTGTCTAATACCCAATTGGTCTATTTCCATATGGTCTATTCCCAGCCTGTCTACTATCCACATGGTCTTATAATCATTTCGTATATTTATCATTTGGTCTAATAACCACTTAGGCTAATAGTTATTTGGTGTATCACTCATTTAGTCTAATTTCCGGTCGGTCTAATTCCCATTTTGCCCACTATCCATATGGTCTAATAACCACTTAGGCTAATAGTCATTTGGTGTATCACTCATTTAGTCTAATTTCCGGTCGGTCTACATGTAATTCCCATTTTGCCCACTATCCATATGGTCTAATAACCACTTAGGCTATTAGTCATTTGGTCTATTACTCATTTAGTCTAATTTCCAGTCGGTCTAATTCCCATTTTGCCCACTATCCATATGGTCTAATAACCACTTAGGCTAATAGTCATTTGGTGTATCACTCATTTAGTCTAATTTCCGGTCGGTCTAATTCCCATTTTGCCCACTATCCATATGGTCTAATAACCACTTAGGCTAATAGTCATTTGGTCTATTACTCATTTAGTCTAATTTCCGGTCGGTCTAATTCCCATTTTGCCCACTATCCATATGGTCTAATAACCACTTAGGCTAATAGTCATTTGGTCTATTACTCATTTAGTCTAATTTCCGGTTGGTCTAATTCCCATTTTGCCCACTATCCATATGGTCTAATAACCACTTAGGCTAATAGTTATTTGGCGTATCACTCATTTAGTCTAATTTCCGGTCGGTCTAATTCCCATTTTGCCCACTATCCATATGGTCTAATAACCACTTAGGCTAATAGTCATTTGGTGTATCACTCATTTAGTCTAATTTCCGGTCGGTCTAATTCCCATTTTGCCCACTATCCATATGGTCTAATAACCACTTAGGCTAATAGTCATTTGGTCTATTATTCATTTAGTCTAATTTCCAGTCGGTCTAATTCCCAGTTTGTCTAATTCCAATTTTGTCTACTATCCATATGGTCTAATAATCATTTAATCATAAATACCAATAATCATCAAATGCTCATTAGACTAATTGGAGATGTGACCATATGGAAATTAGACCAAATGACTATTGGCCTAAATGGTCATTAGACCAAACAATAAGTAGATGAAATGATCATTAGAACATGTGGATGATATAGACGGGCTGGGTGTAGACCATGGGGAATAGACTAATTGGATAGTAGATGAACTGGTTGTGGACCAAACGGCAATTCAACACAAGCAGATAGATTAAAGTAGGACATGTACTAGTAGATAGTAATGCCAAGGACTTGTTAAGTTGAAGAGCTACTTGGTAATACAGTGCTCGATCCTTACAGTGTAGTAATATTTCTGTTTGTATCATACATGTTATGTGTATTGCTTAACTAAATCATGTACAATTGTATGTATCGTTTACCAGTAAACAAAATTATTAACAAAGTTTACATTTTTTCTTTGCTTTGTTTTGTGATGTTCAAACTGTTCTTCCAAACTTTGTAATGAATTCATTTGTGTGAAAGTATAAACAGAAAAGGAAAATTTTGAAATAAATTGGAATAGTAGAGAAGTTATGAATTCTTGAAATATGAGATCCTGATAACTATAACAGAAAGAATTAATAAGACATGTGTTAGTAAGATAGAAATGCTAAGTCCTTGTAAAGTTAAAGAGCTCCTTGGTAATACAGCAACAGTGGGAGTGCTACATGTAGTGATTATTTCTATTTGTACATGTATGTATTGCTGAACTCGATCATGTACAATTGTTATGTACCGGTACCAGTAATATTTTCACATTAGTTGGTAATATTTGTAAAAATATATTCATATTGTTGAAATATGCATGACCTACCAATAAAATATCTTGAAAATGAAATTGCATGGTCATGAGTAAGTGGACGAGGCTTGACTATAACTTGGTTTTACAAATAGATGAAGATATTGGTGTAGCAAGAAACATGAAGGCAGAGTGAGAGAGGGAGGAAAAGAGAGAAAGAGTGAGAGAGAGAGAGAGAGAGAGGGGGGGGGTGAATATAGAAAGATATGGATACCAGTATTATAGGAAGAGAATAGTGGGAGAACATTGATAACAGAGAAAGGAGATAAAGCCAAGGGAATGTGGAAAGAGAGATAGGACAGGGAGACAGATGGAGAAAACAGAGGGGGAGTAAGAAAGAGTATGTTTGCGAGAGAGAGAGAGAGTGGTGATCGAGACACGGGCAGACCGAGACTTACATACAGAGAAAGACTGACGGGCAAACACACATGTAGGCCTACATTAGTACATAGGAAGGATGTTTTTGATAAACTTGTTTCATGAATTTCCTAGGGGAACAACACAAATATTAAAGGGCCTTTGCTTGATATCATATGCTCATGTACATTAACACTCAGTGTTTTGTGAAAATTAACAATTTCTCAGGCCCCGCATCAAGAACCGAGTTTGTGTATAAAGGGCTGCTCTGCACCTGGAAGGAGAATGTCTGCATTGAGTGTTTTGAGATAGACATCCCACATTTGGCTAGTAACCTTCAACCTTGAAACAGTAAACCCCTTCAGCAGGTCCCCAACGTTTCTTTGAGTCTTTGAAACTCTGTGTAATAAAAGGGAAATCCTTGTAATATTCCTGTGATGATGATATCCTGTGCCACAGTATGCCAAGTAACCTAAAATTAGATTTCACATAATTATGTACAATATAATGTGACTATGCACCTTGCGAATAAAATCTGCCTCTGTGTTTATGGGACCTATAAAGAGGTGGCTGCATCACATGATTGAATGGTAAAGCAGCCTCTCTGCATTTCATATTTCATCTATCTCTTCTCTTCCTATAAATCACACAATACACATTCAAGAAGGCGAGGTGGTACAGGATTGGAAGTTCTGTAACAGAGTGCTTATATTGCAGCAACCATTATTACTTTCAAAGCCTTGTTAACACCGTATAGACAATTATTGGCAAGATAAATAAATATGCTAATTGCTATAATCATTCACAGTATAATTACTTGCATGAAATGGGGGGAAAATTGACAGAACTATCAATGTTTCTTTGACTATTTTCAACTCTAGGTAATTAAAGGGAAATCCAACCCTTGTGGAAGTATAAATCGGACCAACATAAGAAAGTTGATGTTTGAAATAAAAGATTACCAAATCGATGAAAATCGCAAATGAAGGTGACAAATTAATAAACAACCCTCCAGAGCACTTTCTCCCTGGGCCATGTAATGTAACAAAATATATTGTGGGTAGCATATTATTACAGGTCCTTTAAAAAGAAAAGACCAGCCTTAATCATGTTTTAAAAAAATAAAATTTTAGTCATGAAATAAAAATTCAGCTGGAACAAATTGGAAAAAAAATTCTGGCACTTCTTCACAGTGACACTACCATTTAAGAAGTGACCATACGTATACCGGTAGTGATTATAACTTTCCAAAACTCATAATTTTCTTATTTTGGTCGATTTTTTTTCAAGCTACTAGCAATCTGCTTCTCTAATTTTGTATTTCTTATTTAGAGTAGTTTACTACTAAGGCTGGATTTTCCTTTAAAGAATAAACATTAATTTATACCTTCTGGTTATGAAGGGCTGCCCCTCTCCCCCCCCCCAAAAAAAATGAAACATGACTATGCTTGCTCCTTTTCAAAATACATGTAGTCCTGTGAGTCAAATGTTCCTCAAGGAATAGTACTGATATGAAGTCACATTTGCCAATCAGTAAACAAATGTCAGATGTTTCATATACAGCAAAAGAAATGAAAGTTTATTTTATTCTGCATATTTATTTCTACCTCATCTACATTACAATTACTGGTACATGTATAGCTCAACGTAACAATCATACTGATATGTGTCTTTTTGTGGCACTGTAAACCAACTTCATTATGCTACCATTCTCATTACATGTTTCCTTTCTGTTTACAAAGAAAAACTTGAATTTAAATTGTGATCTGCAATAATCAATTCATGGAAAAAGTTTATAAATGATTGATAGAATGTGTTAACGGAACTAATTAGGAAAACCCAATCTAAACAAACTACATGTACTAGTATAGAAAATTTCCACTTATCAAAAGGAACCTAAATCTTCAAATCAAAAGCATAGACATTTAGGGAAAGGGAACTGCTAATATCATTCATTTAAATATAATAGCTCAACCAAATGTTTTTGCAATATCAGTTCTGTTCACATCTCAATTAAACTTGGCTATTTTTTTTGTCACATCCCTTGCCACTCATGTATGTACAATGGGATGGTTTCAGTTAGTAGAAATACATTACATGACTCATGGATGTGTCATACAACTCATTTATAATACATGCAAATTGGCCTTTTATTCACTTGCATTTTTCATATCGGTTAATCCAGGCCTTCTCAACTAGTTAATTAGAAGCGCCAAAACAAAAATTTATTGAGGTTAAAGTGCCAACCTGTATGTTTGGTGACTGTGTTGCGAGGGAGCGTAGCGACCGAGCCGATACCGGGTGGTGTCCAGGGGGCGAAGCCCCCTGGAAGCTAGTGGATTTTAGGGCCTTTTAAGGCCCAGATGTGGCATTTTTAACACCTTTTTGTTCCATAAAACATCAATCATAATTTCATACAATCCCTGGCTAAAATCTACACAGGAATTTAATTTACATGTAGTTATTTTCTTGCAATAAACACGGAAAATGTCAAAATCAAGTGAAAATCAAACAAACAAAATGGCTTGCTTACACGTTGTGCTCAAATTTCACTGCGACTTTTTGATTTTGCTGAGTTTATTAATTTTAAAATATCATTTTTTAATTTTTTCTTTCTTTCATTTTTCGTTTTTCATTTTTATTTATTTTTTATTATTTGTTTGGAAAAGCCGCGCGCCACTCCGACCGATCGCAAGCGCCACAAGTGGCGCGCGCGCCGCCAGTTGAGAAGGCCTGGGTTAATCACTTTAGAAAATATATTAGTTGATAATTACCCATCTTTAAAAAATTGATGATACTTTTACTCAATTGAAATTCCATAAAATAATAATTAACAAATAGTAGGTTGTGTGCGATTGATTCTGCATCAATTTACAACTAGATGTTATGAAATATACCGTAACTCAATAACATACATATATACTTACATATATTCAATTCACATACAGTTATGATACATTTGATAGTACTTCTTAAATAAATATTCATTCTTCAAAACAAGGGTACAAAAAAAAATTAAACTGCTACAAAATTCTTGCGTGTTAGCCTTTTCACCTAGTCCTAAAAAAAAAGCAAAGATATACATTTTTATGTAACAATGTGTACAAGAAAATCACTTTCATAAACATAAAGAAATTTAACAAACACATTCATATATTTTGTTCTAAGATTTCAGTCATTGTGCCAACATTTATCAAATAAAAATGACGGTATAGAAAACCATAGCTGCTCAGACTCCCCATATTATACTGGTATGGAACTTTGCAGACCGGAAATGTTGGTAAAGTTTGCCATCTTAGCGGTTTTTCAATATAGTAGTCTTAATTATGAAGATTTCTGGTTTTAAAGGACACGGAGAAGATAATGTTAGTTTATAAAGAGATGCAATAGTTGAAAAAATCGTACATGAAAATAGAACGATTGTTATAAATTCTATGTATACCATTTATCGACACAACAAGAAAAGCTACTTATCTTGACACAATCTGTACATTTCATGCAATATGTACATGCACAAAAAAAGCACCAACTAGATAAAGTGTACACTTGTAAACCTTGGCTATTTTGTATGGTAAATATTGCACATTTTTGTCCTAATACATGGTAGTGATCATGGTTATACATTGACCAGTTTATTAACAAGTAGCTACTATGCCATTTAATCCAACAAATTTGAACAATGTCCAGCAGATTGAGGGCAACAGATCACTTTATCCAAAGCTCAAAATACATGAGGACAGATGTTGATTTTCCCCTAATATTCCTGAAACAAAGAACTAGAAATGCCCCCCCCCCCAACTCTCAACAAGAAAAGGCCCTTATAATTCAAGGGCCTTTTCAATTTCAAGAAAATTATTAATAAAATATAAAAAATGATAATAAGAATGAGAATTCATTTTTGTTTGTTAAAGGGGGTGTAGCAGGACGAGACTATGTGTCTTTCCCGTAGCCTGACTCGGGGGCCAATCAGGTATACAGTGTAATACTACTTTGGACGACGCGATCGCAGTATTCATGTGCGTGTAGCTTACACTACCGCTGACCGTAAATCAAGTCCATCCGTTTACGTGCAGTTGTCCAAAATAAGTGGTAGATGGCGTTAACCCAAATTCTGTAATTAGTTAAGTTAGTTAAGTCCAACTTAAAGTCGATCTTAGACTTTGTGAAACATCTTCCAGAAAATATAAGGTATTAGTTAAAATAATATTACATCAATTAAAAAAAAAAAAAATCAGACCGCTTGTATTTCTTATTGAAATTCAAAACATGTTCGAATTATTAATGTACATTGTAATTGTCAATTTCAATACCCTACGATATTGGTGTTATTAAAAACTGGTCCGATGAAAATCAAACCTTTGATACATTTTTTGTTTACATTAATGCAGAGATGCCAACCTCTTGACACAAAATAACAGACTGAATATCCTTAAAAATTAGCTTTTTTGAGAGGAAATTCGATTTTGAGAGAAAATCAGATTTTCACGAAAACTCAACACCAACTCGTTTGCCCCTGGCCAGTAAAATGTCAGAAAAACGTTTTACTAGTAAGAACGGGCAAGTGAAATGTTTGCTCTTTTCATGAGAAAATTGTAAAGCATCAGTAATAATTCTTATGATGCAAAAAAGGGTGTTTAAATGCACAATGAAAATAATAGTACAACTACATTGCTTGCATATTTTGGGCCAATGAGAATTTGGTTCAAGCCAGAAGTAGAAGTGAGAAAAAAATCAATGTATAGACTTGCATTATACTAATGAAAAGATGAGCCACATTTCTGTTAACTGACATCATAAACCAATTCAAAGAAAAACAAGTGTCAGATATTTAAAAAATCAACCCCAAAAAGATGAAGAGGCAATATTTTATTTCACTTTTTTTTATCATACTAAATAGGATAAAATCGTACTGGTTGGCATCTCTGTCAATGGCATCAAGAGGAATACAGGAAAGGAATGCTTACTAAAGGTTTGTTCAGATATGGCGCAGTAAACTGCCGCAAACACTACTAGTAAATGAATGGCAACTACGCGCAAAAAGTAACCTGTATGTATTTCACTGAGCTCTGTGTTTTAAAGGTAATGCAAAGTTTTGGGAATCTTGAGCATTGGATGGATTGTAATTCTTTAAAAATTTGATATATTTGGATACCCCTGTAGATGTACTATAAGCACTAGAAAATGTAGCCCCTAAATATTTCTAAAAGCGCCTAAGGCCATTCCATGATACATGTAGCTGCGACCATGAAAATCTCAGAATATGTAATTCTGATATATAATTTCCAAACAAGAATAGCAAATTGGTCGACTGTAGTCAAGAAACATTGTTTTAAAGCTAAAGTAATATCAGTCTTGAGAGGGAGCTATACAATATAGAGAGTTCATTATTTTCATTTTCATCACTTTAGACTCGATTTCAACAGCAACAACGATCATTAAATATTGTGAAATCACAAATGCTTTCAATATGTTCATTTGAACCAAATTCATGACCCCATACCAAAACTTTGTATCACCTTTAAGATACAGAATTGTGAAGCAAATTACACTTCATCATAAAAAAGCGGAATTTTTTTTTTTGGCGTCATATCTGAACAACCCTTTAGAGATCTAGTTTGTTCCGTACCACGTTTTTAAAATGCTTAGTTTTTACTCCAATCCACATCTTTCATGGACGTAATGCTTGTAAATCTGGTTTTGATGGATGGCAGTCGCCATACAGACAGTCCAAAGTTTCAGGAAAGAGGGTCATAATAAGGACTGCTCAAACATTATCTTGTCAAATCCACTGGGTGGTGTGTGGTAGAATTCACTGAACTGGACGTCTAAGATGGCACCTTCATCCACTGTAAGATATAAAGCAAACATAAATGCATGACGTTAGCTTGGGGCAGGGGGACGATTTAAGAAGCTATTTAAGAAGCCATCACTTTTCTGAATAATGAAAACAGTGCCCTCCTGTCTGTTTTCTCTTTACTCTGTGCCTATTTCACTTTGTATGGATATCTTTTTGTGTAAATCCTGTTACAAACTTCTATTTCTAATTCTAATCACCAGTTATTTCAAGGTTTACTGTCGAATGATGATTGAATAGGAAGAGTCTCTCACATAGGGTGCATTAATCAACTCTTTTTTAGCCTATAATCAGTATTTTCAGATGTGATTCAAGCAAATTTGCATGTTGAAAAACGCAAGTGCATTTTGATACCCACTATGAGCCAGAATCACGTTTCTGAGAGATAATAAACACAAAGCTGTTTTGAAACACGTTTATATTTCAGACCTTCCAAAGCTAATTTCTGTTAAGGAGAAATACATGTAGCACGCGCCATGCGCTGTGTTATGTTGTACAAGCATGCATACGCACTTGTTCTTTATGTTTGTTTAAGTATTATGCCATTACGTGCTTCAACTTACCCCACTTTCACACATGGGTAAAAGTCTTTAAAGCTGAGTAGTTTAAAAAGCTTTAAACTAATCAGCTTTACATACAACATCATTCACACACAGACAATTTTGATGCGATTGTTTTGGAATTCACTGTTATTAAATGCGCAGCAGGGCCATTGCGCATTGTGCGCTTACTATCAGGCAGATTGGCGCGTGTTAATTGGCGCCTGGTCTTAGCTCCACCCACTTAAAGACGTATATCCGTTCACACACAAAATGTCTTACCTCTTAGACATCGTATCTGCAGCCTGCTCTGACTGGCGTATAGATCGCGAGTGCGTATCTGACCGAACATCGTATAACCGCATTCATACAGGGAAAATTTACTTTAAAGATGTTTTGTTAAAGAGCTTTGATATAACAGCTTTAGATTCTCGCTATTTATTATTGTATTTGATGCCATTATCTTACAATTGTGTCTGCAAGTTCAAAGGCAAAAGGTTTGTAAGGGGTCCAGATGAACTCGGGTGATTACTGCTCCAAACGACGCAAAGCAGCTGCACCGAGACGAGGCCTTCATTTCAAATTGTGACAAGTTGATAAACGCGACATCCCGCCAATCACGTTTAAACTGTGTTTCTTTAAATATATGCATAGAAACACTGTTTCTGAGTTGCAAAAATCGATAGACGTAATAGATTTGCTAATATGCTATTTGAGAAAATATCCTTCTGATTTCCTGGGTTTAAGGCTTCAAACTTTCCATATTTGGTTGAAGCTTTATTGGTTATTCACCTTACCACTGCAATGATTATCAACCCCTGCCCCCCCCCCCCCCCCCCCAAAAAAAAACTGCTTAATATACAGTATGCATTTGTCCTTGGGGTGGTTTTCCTAGGGGTGGTAGTCTTAGGGGTGGTAGTCTGGGGATAATATTCAAATGAATATCCCTTCAAGTTAAATTTAAATTGAGACAGTTGGCTTCATCTAAGATCCTTCAAAATATAATTCACCAAACCTGTTTTATTTCACAATCAAATATTTTCAACGGTCTAAAAGATCGCAGATCAAAAACCCATTCATGATTGAACTCACCATAGACTGCAGGATATAACGTCCCTTTGATACCACTGACCGGTATTTGAAGACTCTCTCCATTCTTGTAGAAGTTTAGTTCCATGTGGTCATACGTCACTCCCTTGGGAAGGGAACAACAACAAAAATAGAAAATGATAGAAAATGATCAACACTGGTTTGAAGGAATCTAACTTATAAAGCGGCAGTTGGTTCATGATGAATGTGGATTTCTTCCCAAGTCCCAACCCATTAAATTGGGCTCGAGTATATTTTTTAACAAGAGCAGGTCACCCACTGGTACATACTACCGGTATACGGCATACAAAAGGAAGCTCCAAGACTCTGTCAAAGTACAAATTCATGGATGTCACATTGAAACGGTGCCCTGGTTCTCCAGAAAGTCATCATGATCTATTAGGGATCAATTTGGGGATGTGGCTAATTCAAATAAAAAAACTTTTGGTAACTTATATTTGGATGTAAGATTACAAATATTATTAAAATGGAATTCCCTTTATAATTGATTCATATTTGATATACCAGTGCTTAAACTACACAAACAAGTAAAGGGGGCATGGTAAATATAGACAATACAGAAATCGAAAAATTCTGTTTAATCACACAACTCATGAAGGACAAAATGTTTGCTTGAAATTTTCCTTTTTCAAAGCAATATGAATTTTAGATGCACAAATTAACTACTTTAATTTTCTTACTACAAAATATTTTTAAAATTCTTATCTATTTCCCTCTGACAAAGAGAACAGTGTCTTGGAAAATGGAATGAATACTGTCAAAATTGCAAATGAGAAGATTGTCTGCCTGGAAAAATTTTAAAAAAGAAAAGATAGACTGAACTTACAATGAGATCGCCCTCTGCAACGTCTAAAGTTGGTTTGTGCAGAGGCTCCCCAGCATGGCATACTGTACCATCTGATCTCATCACCCAGGACTCGGCACACTCTCCTAGGGGTACTCGACTTAGATTACTCTTCCTAGTGGCTAGGCCGACACCCCAAACACCTGATGAGAAGATTAAAAACAACATTCTTAAAGAAGTCTAGATCCTTGAGGCAATCAAGATGGAAATACATGAATTCATTAAGAAACAATAAGACCTTGAATTACGGTACATGCTGTGTGTGTCAGACATTACCAATCATCACTGAGACCAAAATCCTGAACACAATTCATTATTAGAATATTACAATGGTGGGCATTTAAATGAAAACTCAAGATGTATGATAGAAATAATTAAAGAAAAACAAATTGGGAAAATTAAGCTGGAAAGTACAAAAAGAAAATATACAAGAAAAGATTCAGCCCATTCACAAGTACAATTATGTGAAGAGGAATCAATAAAAAAAGAACAGGAAAGGTGATTTTCTACATAAATCAAGGGGGAGAGGAAGAGTAAAAATGAAAATGTGAGAAAAATGGAAAAATTCAGAATACAAATGAGATGAGATGAAGTAAGAGGAAAGAAAGGTAAGAAAAGTCGATGACAAGAATAAAGACAGTGAGTAGGAGGTGGGAAGGCAAGGAAGAACAGGATAAGGAAACAACCCCGGAGGATGAAAAAGGACAAAGAGAGAGCTCAAGTAAAGAAATAAGGATGAAAAAGAAAAGGTAAAAAGGAGGAAGAGAAAGAGAAGGAGGCGAGGAGAAGGAAAATACGAAATGGAGGGGAAAAGTAGATAAGGAGGAGGAAAAGAAGAAGGGGAGGAAGGGGGAAGAGCAGAGAGAGAGATAGGGGGAAGGGAGGGAGGGAAAAGGATGAGGAAGCATAGGAGGAGGAAGAAGAAAAGGAGAAGCTTCATTTCTCAATTACCTGTTGACTGAAGCTTGATTTCAAAGTAGGCCTTGTCTTGGACTAATGGTGCATTCCCCAACCCTCCGCCTGTCCCACAGATTCGTCTTCCAGATTTCACAATGACTACATCATTACCTGCACAAAAGTCACAATATTTACATCAATTCAGTCTACCTAATGTCAACAAAACAAGTTTTTATAAATGTAATGCTTCCTGGGAGAAATTTCAATAGTTTAAACATATTTGTGGCTTACACCCAGTAAATAAGATCGATTGATCGATCTGTAATTGAAAAACAAGTCAGAAAAAATCTTGGAACCAGCGCCGTAGATGGCAGGTTCAAATCCCGCTGGTTCCAAGATTTTTTCTGACTTGTTTTTCAATTACAGATCGATCAATCGATCTTATTTACTGGGTGTAAGCCACAAATATGTTTAAAAACAAGTTTTGTTATACAAAGTATTCTCAATTCATTTATTTTGTCACAAAATGTACAGAAAACGAATGGGAAACATTGTATCAGAAGTCAGAATTTAGACCTTGCTTTTCACATTTTGCCCTCCCTCCCTCCCTCCGCTACTCTCTTCAACTCTTTCCATCTTTATCTCTCTTAATCACTGTTTTAAATGTCTCTCAACATTTCAAACACCACTGTACAAAAATCAACTGATTTCACTAACAATCGGTACTTTAGTGACGATTGATGACACTTTCCGATGTTAGAAAGAATAATAATTGCGAGTCCACTGTCAAACTTACCGATCAGCAGCATCGGCATGATCTTGTGTGTACCTGTGTGTTATGAGTGTATTGACTATTCATGTATTCAAATACTGCCTATTAACACGTAGTGCAGTGCTACAGGTCAATACGAATTGACACTTTATCTACATGTATGCTTTGCTGAATTGCTGGAGTGGTATAGACCTACAATGTAGTATAGACCTAGTTTCAAATTTGGCAATCAGCCACATCAGTGTGCAGTCTATGCAATAATGTGTGGTGTAGCCTTAAGGGCTCCCTGGAAATGTTTTTTGTGACATGTTATTCAAAGGAGCCTTAACCGGCTCCCATACCACTGCACGGAGAGGCATGTAAACAAAACCTAAAATGTGTCCCAAATCACACTTTCCCGCACCCGACCAATATTGGACAGTGGCCTTGATGAATTTTATGTGACTTGTAATCCTAATTACCTCCGGAATATCATAATCGGAGGTAAAAATAACGAAATAATAGCAAATTTCTTACCAGACCGATACAGCTTAGCTCCCTTTTCATGCTTTTCACGTGTAGCATGTGACTTTACGATCTCTACACAGTGGTGATGACCTCTGACTGGCACTTCCGTGATTGTGCTGCTTCCGTATAATGCGCTGTATGAGTGTTATTCAGCGCATTGTACGGCAGCAGCACATTTACGAAGTGCCAGTCAGAGGTCAACACCATTGTGTAGAGATTGTAAAGTCACACGCTACACGTGAAAAGCATGAAAAGGGAGCTAAGCTGTATCAGTCTGGTAAGAAATTTGCTATTATTTCGCTATTTTTACCTCCGATTATAATATTCCGGAGGTTATTACGATTACAAGTCACATAAAATTCATCAAAGCCACTGTCCAATATTGGTCGGGTGCGGGAAAGTGTGATTTGGGACACATTTTAGGTTTTGTTTACATGCCTCTCCGTGATGACGAGCTTAAGTTCCATAACCATGTGGCATATGCTGTCAAGAAAGCCAACGGAGTACTCTCCTGCATCAGTCGCAGCTTTGAGTGCAGAGACAGGTCCACAATTCCAAAGCTGTACAAAGGCCTTGTCAGACCTCTCATAGATTACAGAGATTCCATATGGTACCCTCGCTTCAAGACAGACTCCAAAACCATAGAGAGGGTGCAGAAAAGAGCTACCAAAATGTTTTATGACATCCGCAACCGTCCTTACATAGAGAGACTTCGGGCGCTCAACCTTCCCTCCCTCTAATATCGCAGATGGCGAGGCGACATGATTCATGTTTTCAAAATCATCCATGGACTTGAACGCATTCCAGTTGATACCTTCTTTGAACACTCGACTAGCAACACAAGAGGCCACAGTCTAAAGATCGTAAAACAAAGATGCTCAACGAAGATTAGGCAGGATGCATTCAAGAGCACTCCAGCAAAGCATAGAGTCAATGCTAATGCGTATTGACCTCTAGCACTGCATGCTTGCTGTGAGGCGGGTATTATTATACCCATACACAAATATACACACCACACAAAATCGCATAGACTGTACACAATCATGTCGATGCAGCTGTAAGCAAAGTTTGACACTAGACTTGCAATTTGAATTTTTAAATCATTCTTTTTAACATCAGTAAGTTAAACAAATGTATTTTACTGCTATTTAGGTGTCATCAATTGTCACTAAAGTACCGATTTTGAGTGAAATCAGTTGAGTTTTGTACAGTGGTGTTTGAAATGTTGAGAATCAAAAGCACAGCTTTTACTACACAGCCAGGCCAGGATAGTGATGCTCCTATGTGTGTTCAAGAGGTAGTCACTGCTACCACGGTGAATGCTTTTAAAGCCAGACTGGATCGAGTATGGAAGGACAAGCGTTTCTGCTCCCCATATGAGTAGAATACCCGACGCAGAACTGAGCCAGACAAACCTACCAAGAAGACACCCAACTACGAGAAGGAAGAAAATGAAATTTAACCATGTTGAACTGGAAGCCCGACTGCTGAGAACACAGCATTCTTCCAGAATCTCGGGTAAAGGTAAAGATGGGAGCCGGTTAAGGCTCCCTGGAATAATTACATCATTAAATACGCATTAGCATTGACTCTCTATGCTTTGCTGGAGTAGTTAGTAGTACTAGACCCTAGAACGTAGAATTAGATTTTTAGAGCTATATGTACAGAAAAGTCCCAAACTTTACACAAATATGAACACATGGGACTGAAGACTGTCTACCAAGTACAATGGCTACAGTCTACATTGTCATTTTTTTAAAGAGTAAAAAATGGCCTCACATGCATGTTCTTACCCATGTGTGAAGTATCAAGAACAACTGACGGTATTTCTTTCAGTGGGACATGTCCGCTTCCAAACCCAGCTCGCCATGGAAAACATCGAAAACAGCAAAAACATGCAGCCATCTCGTCTGTTTTTTCTTCAGAAAAGTAATTAGGCCTAGCCTAGATAGGGCCTATACATCGGCTAGCTATTGTGCAGTTTGTCACCAGAGGGCGACATGCTAAGATCCCCCAGCGCAAGTTACATTTCGCCAGCATGACAAAAAATACATGTCTATCGATCCTATTTTTTATCCACCCATCTATCTATTGAATTGCCAGGCATATCGGCTACCACGCTATTCATCTGTCTGTTTGTTGTTATGCCTATATGTTATCTAGTTTCATCTTTAATTTATTGAATTTCTTTCTATATAAATTAATTAATTTCTCTATAATTATTTCTCTCTTTTCTTTCTTTCTTTTTCTCTCTTTTCATTCTTTCTTGCTTTTTCCCCTTAATTTCCAATTTAATTAGGCCTACTCTTTGCTTGAATAAATATCGAATGATTACTGGATAGAGAAAATTAAGATGAATGAACACGGTGAGTATTAATAAAATAAATAAATACAAGCAAACGGTACATTATATTAAACAACGCTGCTGCACGGTGTTGGATCAATATTATAGGTTTAGGCAATCCACCGAATAACCAACACCGCTATACCTCCAACACCGTACCAACAAACAAACAATATCAGAACCACAAATATCACAAAAAACAACAATCACAAAAAACAACAACCACAAAACAAATATCGAAATTAATTTAAAACTGAATGTAAAACATGAACAAAAACTTACATGCAAAAACTATATAGGCCTACCGGGATAACAATAGGCATGGGTGGAAGCAATACAAAGCATTTCAATAATAAATTGAATGAACGACATGTAACAATAAAAAATACACATAGTTGCCAAGCAGCCTAAACATTGGAACTTCGAAATCCACAATGACAATCAAATACCCATAAAACTACGCCTATCGCAATAAATAGGGTATTTACTTTTTTTGGTTTCGAGGCCAACTTTGTTGAAATAGTGAGTCATATGGTTGTGATGGTAATAATTTTTTAAAGTGAAGTATAAAATAATTAATATATTTCTTTGTGGGCAATGGAAAGGAGATTTTCTGTTTGCCGAATCACAAGATTGAAATAGTTGAGGTTGTGTATGCGTCATAAGTATGTTTGCTTTTCAGCTTTATTGTTTGTTTGTTTTGAATAATTGCCTAATTTAACGGCATAACATAACAACTATTTGTTTCAATATGATCGAAAAGGGGACAATAAAACAATATGTTTATATAATGTACATTTCCTTGTACGCCGATCCATACACGGCATGATGGGGGGGGGGGGGGGGGGGGGGGGGGGCAGAGGGTGACGTTTACGCCAAGCGCACGCAGATTTACTGTATGATAGGGGAAACAAAGTGCAATATCCCAACTCCAAAATCAACACCGCGAATCTTGTTTTCTACCGGGTCATGCATATTTGGCGAAACTTAAGTTTGTTATATTGTATTGTGCGGGGTAGCCTACTCCAGAGAAATATTAAGG
The DNA here is from genome assembly GCA_035222895.1 of Strongylocentrotus droebachiensis. Lineage (NCBI taxonomy): Eukaryota > Metazoa > Echinodermata > Echinoidea > Camarodonta > Strongylocentrotidae > Strongylocentrotus > Strongylocentrotus droebachiensis. The sequence goes on from JAVYIG010004062.1 coordinate 164,813, forward strand.
ATTAGTTAGAACAAAATAGGGGTGAATTTATTACATAAATCATATCTTTTTTAAATAATAACACTCATAACATAAAGGATATCATAATATTTAATACAAGTGTTAACTGAATCCTTCCGAAGATATCCTACTGGCCCTCAGTAGGCTATATCCTCGTGAAATGAATATGAGAGTACTCATTTCTTTAAGGATATAAATATCGTATTAGCAACAGCTGTGGTAAATTATTATTTATCATGGGAATAATTAAATACTAAAATATTGTGGTTTCAAAAAGTATGCGAAATATCTCTCTCATTTGTTCTACTTTCGTTTCGATTCAACCCATATCAGCGTTGATGTTATTCGAGCGTAGAAACGTTGTGTAAACATTATAACAAATAATTCAACTGACTATACCACCATCTCTGCAAGCTTGACTCAATATGAGCAGTTTCTGATGAAGCTAATGTGTAAAATGAACATCTGATCACATAGCTCAGTAGGAAATCAAACGCGATATATTTGTATATAATTATCACTCTATTCAGTCAAAAAGTATTATTTCAATACCTCTTTTTAAAAGGATCGATGTGGGCTTAATATCATTCGATATCAGAAGTTCGTTTTGAGATGAAAGCGTGGGTTTCTAGTACTATTAGCTGCCACGAGTGAAGCGTGTTTGTTTGCCAAATTAGGCTTTGAAGCAGAACGTTGTTTTGTATGTAAACTACAACAAAAAAAGAGGAAATCCGCAAAAAAAAAAAAATCAGATTGGGTGAAGATGAGCTTTCAAAATGAAAAAACATTGCTATTGAGTGTGTTCCCTAGTGAGCGTCGTTTACCACCATCTCTGTTAAACTTGCTGGTATACCGTGCCACGGACATGACAGAAGAGACCATTTCACATAATCACCTCGGACTTAATATCATTGGGATTTGTCTACAACAGACCCGTGTTGTTAGCAGTAAGTGGGAGTAAGTATAGGCCTTTATTCTATATTCATTATAGCAAGATATACCTTTTTTATGAGATAATATAGTTCAATGGTATAAACGTAGGTATTGATTGAGATGTGTGGGGACATACAGAATCAAGTTTATTCAACGTCTAATTCTCATGTAATATTATGAGTGAGAGGATTTATTTCTAGATGGAGATATTATCATCAATTCTTGCGATGTTTGATGTTTCAACTTTTTACTTCATTATGTCGCCTTTTGCTGAATATATTTCATACACCTTAAGATTTGTTATGTGCCGATGCATTCACACACTTAAGCCGAGTTTCTTGAACAGCAAGTGGTCATGCCTTTTACCTTTGTAACTGAGCAGGATTAAACGCTGGGATATCATGTTCATGATCATCTGTGCAAGTGTGCAAATGAACGATATTCAAATGAATGATTTGTCAACGATGTGTTTTTTAACGTATAATTTTTTAATTAATTTATACTATGTTATGATTATAATATGTATTTTGAATTCTGTTAATAATACGTATGTACCTAGTTTGTATATTACTTTTAATTTTGTAATATAATCTTAACAATCAAGTATGAGAGTCATTTGTTCGAGGAGAGCTAATTTTTTCAATGACCCCCAAACTAATTGGAACAAAATGTTTTCTGGAAGACCTTTCGTTAAATTTTAACAATTGTTTGTACATCATAATTATTGGTTTTAGTTGTAAGCTGTTGCTAGAGAATCCCAACTCTACCGTATACATACAACCTTACAATATTCTAGTGATATCCGTGTATATTGGCTAGTAACTCCATGGATAGGCCTAGTTCGAGTGAATTTACTCATGTTTTGCATGTCTGACTGTTTTATTGTCTGCCGGAAGCTTGCATGATTGTGTTATTTAATGCCTATCCGCGGGTCCATGTCGACAACTCGACATTAATACTCTTTGATAAGTAAACATCGACAATTTCCTCTGATTGTATAGACCGGCTTATTCTTCTCACATCATTATTGGGTTAGGGATATTTTGGGATATGAAAGACAAGATGAAAATGAAAGTAGATGGTATAGTTAAAGGTATATGACAGTAGGTTTATTAGAAGAAGAAAAAAAGTAATAGCCAGCAGTCATATGAGTTTGAACGTATGTATGTTTTGCTTTTGGGAGTTTGACGAAAGTTAGCATGCAATGTAATTGCTATTATTCCAAAATCGTGCCAACTCGAAGCAAGATACTTGCAAATTAGTTAAGATAATGGCCTAGTGACCTTAAAAATGTTGCATTAATCTGTAAAGACTGAACAAAATCTATGCCAAGAAATTATCTTGCAACAAAGTTATATTATTCTGTTACTCTATTATTGAATCACCGTTTGACTTCCAAAACTTGATACAAATTGATAAGACAACTATCAGATATTGTTGGTTACCTGCCTCTCACTGCACTGTCTTATACATTTCATGTTGTAAATGTATGTAGGCCTACATGAATTTATTATTGACGAATTAAATCAAATCAGGAAGCAAATATCTTCTGTGGATTTATAACGCCAGCATAGCTTATTTCTGTAGCTGCTCTGCTATAGTATGCTTGTACACACATATCTGTCTGAATCTGGATCCGATTCAATAGTTCGAAATAAAAGGCACACGACTGTTGAGATGTACTGTGCTCTTTTAATATACCTGTTTTACCAAAATTGAAAAAGTAGATCCCAACAATATTTACCAACCTTTGGACCTGTTCATTTGAAAACTCGCTGCACCTCATAGGTGTACAAAATGAGTTATAAGCCAATGTTGAATTCAGTTTTCTTTATGTTCACGAGCAAGCGTAGAAAATTAAGTACCGATGCTTGTTCCGCTTTCATGATAATACTTACGAATGCATACCATGTAAGGTCATTGACAATAGTTCGTTAAACCAGCTTATTCCCAACTATATACCACGGAGTAAATATATAGAACAATATGTCCCCGATAGAAAGGCTGAATTCAGAGTTCCAAATTTTCACGTGGTCATACCGATATAGGTTGTAACTTGCTCCTCTTTTATGCCGATACCTAGAAATGAATTAGGGGCCTATAATGTATGTTAAGTTGTATAAGTTCGTGATGCTAAGATTATGAAGAAGTAAATCAAAATATTCGTCCCCGTCCGTCCGTAGGCCCTAAATGCAAAATCAAACGACCAACATTATAGTCATTTTTAACATGTGTCTTTTTCTAAACAAGGGAGTCATTGTCGTTGTTATCATTTACCAATTTGCTAATATTATTGTAGTGAGCTCTGTCCTTTTTGAATAAAGTTATTGTGCTCTTTGTCTTATTCCCCATCTGTCATCCACTAACGATGTATGTGCGTTCTCTCTCTCTCTCTCTCTCTCTCTCTCTCTCCATTTACCTCTATGTCTCTTTATCCGAAAATTTACCAAGAAGCAAAACAAAATACATGTAAAGCGAACAAATAGAATCCTGGTTTCCAAATATGTTGACAAGAATGATTTGTATGAGAATGGAGGGAGGAGTGGCTATACAAATCCATTGTGAATAAGAAAATTATTATTTTTCGTTTAGTAGAAGTTAATAATGATAACTTTTCTGTTTCATTACAGGTGAAACATACACGGAATGGCTCATTTCGGTGATGACCAATGTGAAGGGAATGAGTGTGATTCAAAGACCGATGTTTCATTCTGTGTTAAGGAAAACCAGATGCTCTGCGAGACATGTGCTAAGGAGAAGCGACATTCCATCATCAGCAAAGATGATGGAGGCGAAAGCAAATGGTTGTGCAAGGAACACGACGGACGAATCAAATACTTCTGCCATACCCATCAAGAAATTGCATGTCAGTCATGTGCCACCATCAAGCATCAGGTACCTTGTGAGCTGAGTGATGTAAACAGCCTGGTGAGAGAGGAACGAGAACGGTTCTCAGGATTTCTGCCAAAGTTGGAACTCTCGAAAGAGAAGGTTGATCAATATCGAAAGACGGTTGATTCGCATTCGGCATACGCTGCCTCTCTCCTCAGAGGAATCCAAAAGTATGTCCTTGAATCATTTGCAGAAGAGACACAAAAGGTGGAAGAGGAAAAATGGAAAATGGACGAAATTGCCAAAGAAGAGGTCGAGGAAAAGATTAAAGAGTTGCAGGACCAGCTTCAAGATCAGCTGCAACAAAATGAAAAGAAGGCCACCGCAAAGTATCTGTCAATCAAAGTTGAAGCAGACGCGCTCCTGTCGAAGTTAAAACAGTCGATCGAAGAGGTGTCTGTCATTCCGAAGAGGATGAGAGAAATAGCAAGGTGCAGATCCCAAGGCATTTCAGAGTTCAGAGAGAGGATTGAGATGATGCTTCAGAGTAATCCGCTACTGCTGGCGCAACGTCACCTAGCGACGGTGATTGAAGATCATGTGGTGGCGAACCTTGATTGCAGCGTCCTGGAAGAGCTGGATCAGATTGTTGAGAGGATCTCGTTTACAAGAGAAGGTGGGAGCAGGGTCGGTGAGCTAATAGGAACAGAAGGATCTTGGAAACTTTCTGGAACCATCGACCTTGGTACCGACATAAGACTCCCTCTGCTGGTAGGATCGGGGAATGATAAGGAGGTAGTGGTATCTGACATCATGAATAGGACATTGCACGTAATAAACCTCAAGACCAAGCATGTAACACCGGTGATGCAATCGAGTAATCTTGGGTGCGTATCCGACTGCACAACGCTTGATGATAGTACCTTGGTATGTGGAAACTTCTCCAATGGCTCCGTCTGCTTCTTCAACAAATTCTGGAGGCATCGGCGTGAAGTCCGCCTCCAGGATCATCCAACAACATCGGGGGAGCCTGTATACCTTGATATCGACCCGGATGGTCGTATCCTCGCAATTCTGTACGGGCAGCCGCTCATCTTCGTCGTCAATGAATCAGAAGGAATTGTGAGGACTATTACCTTGGCTCACTGCAAGACCATTCTTGACATCCATTCCTTAGCTTCAGGAGACATCCTCGTGCAGTCGGGTATCAATAGATTCACCATCTTCGACGTGAAGTTTGAAGAGAAGAAAGTGTTACAGCGCGCTCACTGGGAGACAGCTAGCTGTACCGTGGACAAGAAAACGAACCTTCTCTACTTCACCTTCAAGGAATTTGGTAAGGAGTCCTACGCCATAGACATCTTATATCCTGAAGGCGAGGTGTTCTCCGAGAGATGTGTCGAGTTTCCTGCATCTCATGTCACAGACACCACTCCTCGATGCCAATGCTTGAGTAATGGCAAGCTAGTACTCTGCAACGGAGGCCAGCTCTTCTTGTACAAGAAGATCCTAGGTGTGAAAGACATCCGGGTACTGGATAGACTGTCAGCTGGTTCTCCTGTCCCTGTGAGATTCATCACGCTAGATGATACAGAGAGCATCACAACCGATATGTTCGTATGACCTGTTTGATGACTGCACGCTAGATGATACAGAGAGCATCACAACCGATATGTTCGTATGACCTGTTTGATGACTGTTCTTATATCACGCTAGATGATACAGAGAGCATCACAACCGATATGTTCGTATGACCTGTTTGATGACTGTTCTTATATCACGCTAGATAATACAGAGAGCATCACAACCGATATGTTCGTATGATCTGTTTGATGACTGTTCTTATATCACGCTATAGATGATACAGAGAGCATCACAACCGATATGTTTGTATGACCTGTTTGATGACCGTTCTTATCATGTATTCAATAGGACTGTGTTTTTAAAATAAGTTATATCAACTATGGTGACCATGGAACGGAGAACACTAATGTTTAAAGGTTGTAATTTTACATTTAATGGCAGAAATAGATCACTAATGTGGCTCCTTGAGTGAGCCCTCATGACCATTTTTGCCAACCCGTTAGGTAATTTAATTAATCTTTCTAAGAGGCCTCTAGAACAATTTGATTAAACTGCGTCGTATTCGAATTGTGTTATGATCAGCGCATTATAAAGTAGTTTAGAGATATCGCTTGCGAGATAAGGTTTGGCAGATCTTCGTAGAAATCTATTTTGATTTATTGGGCAGTATAATCATTGTGTTTTTGTACACTAGTCTCTCATCTAGTATAACCCCACGAGATACTTACATTCTGTCACTCTTTCTATTTCATTCATGGATGCAGTTTCTTTTGTCACATACCATGCTCGATTGAGATTGTTTCTATTCTTTTATTCTGTGCTATAATATCTTTTCTTTAAAATAATGCGAAAAAAATAAATATATTATATCAATTGATGACCCATTCAAACATTCACGATTAGTTGCTACACTGAACATGTACACGGTTCACAAAATACCATGATTATGAATGTTAAAATATAATTCTTTGATCTATTTATATTTTGCTTTTAATTGCATGTTATAGGTTCTGCGTGTAGAAGTATCATTAAGGTTAAGGTGTTCGGTGGTATATATGTATTTATTTCATTAAGTATAAGTCATACTTCATTGTTATTGTTTAACGCTGAATATATATGATTCTGAAATATCAAACGGAATGGCTTTATTCTTTGAGTGATAGAAACCATATCAGGAAAATTTTGAGCAAAATCCGATAAAAGAATAAGAAATGTTTGAAGTTGTAATCAATGATATGTGAAGTCTAGATTTGTGACGTATCTTTCTTGGTCCTCTCCCAGTACCTCTGAACTGAAAAATCATAAATCACAAGTTTATTAGTTCTTGATGAAGGAATATATTTGTTTCATACAAGAGTTTTGTACAAAATAAAAAACCATAGTTACATCTCGATTGCACATATGCATGATCTTGAATAAAAAGAAAACAATACGTTGTGATTTTTAGTGACAGAACGAAAGGGAGATTACCCGAAATGTCAATTTGTTGGCAGTTTTTGTTTGATTGATTTCAACTTCAAAAACTCAAACAAATTTCTTCTCTTCAAATTCTGCGCTCCTAAACCAAGGTGGATTAGTTTCTGGTAAAATGACAAGGAAATGATTTTCATCATGACATGATAAATTCATTGGTGTCAAATAATGAAGGTGTTTTTGTTTTGTTAATTTTTTTACACGAAGTACGTTTCCTGGAGTCTTTCGTGTTAACTACGAGCCAGTTATAGCAGAAAGTGTAAATTTATTTTAACATAAATCAATGAAGGTATACGAGCCAGGAAGTTGAAAATGAGTTTTTGTTTATTTTCCGGTCGTGTGGTTATTGTTTTGAAAAGGGAATACCATGGATACGAGGTACTAGAGAGAATCGAAGAGAGTAGGGGTAGAAATATAACGATATTGGGAAACATCGAATAGAGAAAGAGAGAGAGAGAGAGAGAGAGTAGGGATATATATATACGGAGACGGAGAGAAGGAGATGGAAATATGGTAATATGGGACAGAGAGATAGTGAGAAAGAGATAGAAAGAGAGAGAGAGAGAGAGAGAGAGGGGGGGGGGGGGAGAAAAGAAGAGAGAGAGAGAAATGGTGGGGTCTGGGGGGGGGGGTGTGAGAATTAGCCATGACTGTGTGACTTCCGAAATAGAAGACCGACTTTCAATTTAACTGCATGTATTTAAACTAATTCCTTCCCCTATTCTTGAAAAGGTCATGTGTAGACAAAACCAATCACAAACGACATGATTAATTTAAATACCTATGTATATCAAATGTTCATGAATCGTGTGTGGGCGAGCCTGAATACGATGACCAGGGTAATAATATACTTGTAACGCGCTTAGAGGCATCGTCGATGTATCATGGGCTAATAAATCCAGATTTGTAATATTATCATCAATAACAAACGTAGTAGTTGTAGTCGTAGTAGTAGTAGTAGAAGTAATAGTAGTAGTAGGTATGTAGAAGTAATAGTAGTAGTAGTAGTAGTAGTAGTAGTAGTAGTAGTAGTAGTGGTGGTGGTGGTAAGTAGTAGTAGTAGTAGTAGTAGTACTAGTAGTGAGTATAGTAGTAGTAGTAGTAGTAGTAGTAGTAGTAGTAGTAGTAGTAGTAGTGGTGGTGCTGTGGTAGTAGTAGTAGTAGTACTAGCAGCAGTAGTAGTAGTATTAGTAGTAGTAGTACTAGTAGTAGTAGTAGTAGTATTTTTATAATTAGGTGTCCGCAAATACCACCGTATGCTGGACTCGAACCACGCGTGAGAGCCAGACGTCGTTCCGATTGCGTCACAACGCCTCCTATTATGTGCACAACAGAAAATGATTGAATACATCATACAAACTTGCGTTCGATTAGCAATATTTATTTTTATTGATTGAGAAAACATGACTTGCCACCAACATACTGCAATAAACTCCAACATAATATATGCAATATCCCGTGCAAGATGCTTAAAGCAAATAAGGAAAAGTGGTTAAACAAATAAACACATCAGATTTAGATTCTGCATCATATTGTATGACATGAAAAACATGGACAATTTTTAAAAAGGGGAAAGACATTAATAACGG